>JAHHUM010000767.1:49159-100965 GCA_036173005.1 Crenichthys baileyi | reverse complement strand
AGTAAAGCAAATGTGTGTCAATCCTCATTCGTCAGGAAATGTCTGAAAAAAAAAAATCCCATGCAAAGTTGCACATAGATATTCCATCAGTGCAATAATTGAAAAATTTAAATCAACAGGAATTGGGACAGGGGATGCATGGTGGCACTGTAGTTAGCTCAACTGCCTTGCCAACTGCCAAGAAGGTCCTGGGTTCAAATCCCAATAGGGGCCTTTCTGCAATTATTGTTCTCTCCATGGATCTATTGGTTCTTTCTGGGTTCCCCATGCATGTGTAAGAATTATGATTATTGATTAATTAATATTCATCAAGAATTATAATTTAAAATCATAATTTGGAAAATATTAATTTCTTAACCAAAAAATCATCACTTACGAATAGAAATCAGAGATGTCCTCTGGTGTTTTGGTTTAGGGCTCAAAGCTCTTTAAAATTATTAATTATTAACCAAAACCAAACTGTCATTTTTATTCAACCGCTTCACCGAAGGTGGAGGGTCTTCGACCTTGTTTTTGGACAGAAAAATCACTCTTGCACGAAAAAAACACAAACGCTTCCCTTAATATATTATAAAGATTTATTGAACCAAAAATAATCCTGATATAACATTATTCTGGTCCAAAACCTTCACCTAGCTAACGAGCACTATTCTACACAAAAGAAATAAAAATGACAACCTAAAAATAATAATAAAAAAATATATGTGCATTTAGTGTCTATGAAGATCAAAGCATCAGTTTTAAAGGGACAAATAGGTTTTAAAGGAAAGAGACGTCCCCCGGGTTGTGTTACTAAAAGCTTGCAGCGATCAGCTGATGAAACGGGGGAGCCACGCCCCTTTAGCCACTATCAGCTGATCGCCCCCAAGTCTTGACAAAGAGTCATAAACTCTGAGGCGGGAACTCAGTGGAAAATCTCCAGCAGTAAACTGGAACAAAGAGGGTCAGACCACGAGGTACAGACCGCAGTGGCTTTGAATGAAAACTTTTAAAAGTCCAGCTTCTAACTCCTGGCTGATTTGAGATCAGCTGGACAAATCAAAACCGCACAATTCAGCAGCGCTTGCGCGTAAAAAAAACACAGCTCAGAATTGCATGCAACAAGTTAATACCTTAGATTAACTACTGGTGACTATAAATCACCTTCACTATGCTTCATCCTGCCCAGACCTCTAAATGCACCTATCCGGTTTAATATTAAACGAACAAAATTACTTGTTGATTTCTTCTCTCCACAGGTTGAGGATGGATCAGGTCTGACGAAAAAGGAGGGGAGAGGGGGGGGGGGATCACGCGTCCGTGATCGAATTAAGAAAAAAACGGTAACTTCTCATCCGTCCAGGAGGGGAAAAGATGAAGAACCGTTAGTCGAGGAAAACTCATCTCCTTGGAAAATAGAACCACTGTAGGTTTTCACCTATGCCAAGTGTGGCGTGGTCTTCGATCGGCAAATAAATCATCTGATCTTCTCGTATCAGACAGATTTCCAGCTTTCAAGCTCTTCCAGGAATGGCCTTGTGGAGCAAAAGTTCGCCAGCGAGCTTTGTTGCTCCAGATATGCGCCTCCTATGCGCTGTCTGAGACAGGCGGGAAAATGGCACCGAAACTTTGCATCTCAGCTGGTTTATACTCCCAGTGACGTCAGAGCTGCGACGTCTGTTGAGCTGCGCATGTCAAAATGTGCGACCAAAATGGATGGCCCCAACACATGTTAATATAATTGGTCTCTAATTCGACGTTTGGAGTGAGTGCATGGTTGTTTGTCCTGTGTATCTTTGTATTGCCCTGTGTTGGACTGGTGACCTGTCAATAGATGGATGGATGGAATGGTGACACAAATCACTGGGCACCAGTGAGCAGGATAAAAGGGGAAGTCAAAACATCTCCAAAGCTCACTGTAAAAGAACTCCAGCAAAGAGACACATATTGAGCTTGCAAGTAGAAACCATTGGACAAACAAACATCTGGAATTTACTAAACACTACTGGGACTTTACCTACAACCATGTAATTTGGACAGATGAAAGATATAGGTTTTCAGCAATACGCACTCCAGGTGGGTTTTGGCTTACTTTAAGGATGAATATGTGGAAAAACACTTTATTGCCACTGTTAAGTATGGTGGAAGATCTGTGATGCTGTGGCCTGTTTCTCTTCCAAAGAACCTTTGGAACCCAGGACAGTCTAAATATTAGTCTGGCCTATTCCAGAGAAATGACCACAGTGATCCAAAAGCATATGGCCAAATACACACAGAAAAGTTTCACCAGACCCAAAACCAACCTTCTTCCATACCCATCTCAGTCCCCAGACATAAATCCTGTTGAAAACCTTTGTGGTTAACTGAGAGAAAGAGATAATAAGAGAGGACCCAGGATTCTGGGTGACATAGAGAGACAGTTCAAAGAGGAATGGTCAAAAACACCTCCCCCTGTATGCTCCAGGCTTGTAAAATATCATAAGAGAAGACTAGTTGCTGTCATGTCAGCAAAATGGGATAGGAAGTATTAACAGCAGTGTTTCCAATAAGTCTGGAACTTTTTGATTTAGCAAAAGCTATTGTGTGTGAGATTATCCTGCTGAAATAAAAGATTCATTTATTTTAGACAACTTTCTACACATCTATACACAAGGTTCACAAAAATGTGGCTTGCACTGTATCAGCATCAACACCTCTTACCAACTGTCAAGCCAGTGGTGGAGGAGTGATGATTCCATGATTTTAAATGTAAGACCATCTAACTGTTGAAGCGTGGCCAAAATGGTGTTTTGCAAGCAATAAAGGAACATTGTATAAAGATGACCAATTCAAAAGTCCCCACAAATACATTGGAAACCGATGAAGTCAGACAGAAAAGAACTACTGAGAATTATTGCTGCAAAATGTGGTTTAACAAGCTGCTGGATCATGGGGTGTACATATTGTTTTTCACAAGTTTTTTGCATTTTGGCCTTATATTGGTGTAAAAAATATTGAAAGTGTAGAATATTTTGTTAGTTTTCTACACTCAAAGTTTGATTAAGGTAATTTTAGAACATTGCAAAGATGAGTTATTTTTAATTTTTGAATATGTATAGTAAGCCCTTAGAGTTAAAAGAGGCCATAATTTATTTTTCCCATAACTATAAATGTCTCACACAGATTAATCATATAGAAGAAACTGTTACTGAACCTGTTACGTAAATTTATTTGTATAATTTTTCTTTTTTTACTTGCTTATTTATTTGTGTTACTTTGTAAATGAGAGAAAAATAAAAATCTCCTAAAACCCTGTTTAAAACTTGTATCATAGCGGTGGCTGTGGCTCAATGAGAAGAGTAATCATTTTCATTTGATGGGTTTTAATCCAACTGCAAGCTTATTTTATAAGCTATAATTGGATACTATATATTTGTGTTTTTAAATCTTTTTCAGAAACATGTCAGCACACGAAATGTACCCGTGCCTTTCTGTGCTGGTACATTCAGCACATCTAGATGTGAAAATTTGAAAAATCAGCAAATGGATATGAGGAAAATGTTTTTGTGCTGATCAGAAAAGAAAAAAAAAACACATCTGCTTGATAATGAGGTTTTTTCTATTAAACCTGTAACTATCTTATTGATTTTTTTCAGTTCTGTTTGTTTATTTTGGTACTACATTCTGGATTTGTGATTAGTTGAATAATTTCCCCTATAAACTGGAAATGTGAAGCCAATTAATCTTTCATGGAGGCAGTGCATCAGAATTGGATATTCAGGAGAAAGTTTTCTTGATGAATTTAAAGCCATGTCAAGACAAAGGACAGCTCAAAGTTTATTGTTTTAGTTTGTGTCTCATGTGCAGATGTTGAAAATATGGGATTAGGAGTTTGCCCAAAAAGAGTTGGATCCAGGGGATTAAAGTCTGTCAAAATGTTTTTATTATTTTGCCCACCCGGGGGACTTCCAGCCACCTCCTGGGAGAGGATTTCCAGGGAGGAATGATGGGAGTCTGACAGCTCGTCTCCTCCCTCCTGCATGACTTAACAGCGCTTATCAGAGCGTTACAACACTCGATTCCCAGTGTGGCAGCTGAGATTTAGCGGGGTTGGGGAGGTTAGGTGGGAAGGGGTTGTCTCAAGGGGGCAAAAAGGTCATCTCTAGGGGCTGAAGCCTTCACCTCATCCTCAGACTTCTTCTTGACCTGCTCCTTTTCACTGGTCTCTTGATGAGAATGACCCAAACTTTTGGTGTAGACTGTGTTCCTCCAACGTTTGGTCAACAATTGCAGTGTGACAGCTGATCATGTGGTTCATTTTTAAGTAAAACACTCAAGTTATGTTGCCTGAGTTTGTTTTCAAGATCGAAGAGATTCATAATTCAGGGTCCCACCCCTAAACATGTTTGTCCTTTTAATAACACTATTAAAAACCCCGTTAAAAGAAAATATTACATTCATCACAAAAAGGGGAAGTAAAAACCCTTTTTCAATTCCGGGTTAATTATTTAGGACATAATGTACATAGGCTGAGGTCTTAGACATTGGGTCTTTTGTAAAACCTTGATTCTTTTAGTTTTCTGCCAATTCTGTTGTAACGAAAAATAAATTCTGGAGGGGTGAAAATACAACCCAGAAAATCATTTAAAAATTACCTTAATTTTAAACCAAAAAATTTAATTAATTTTGGGGAAAATACTATTACCCTCCCTTTTGTGAACCGGGAAAATCAACATAAAAATGTCTCATAAAATTTCCCCAAAAGAGTCGAGCAGTACACCCTTTTGTATGCATGGCAGAAGTAAACCGCTCTGCTGCTATTCAGAACAGTCCCCGCTCCCAGCTTGGAACCGGGTGCATCAAAGGTAAGTAAATTTAAAATAATTACCTACATTTTGTTTACCCAAATGTACATTTTAAATAGTTTATATTTTTAAGGAGGTCGGGGTGGGTATGTTTTTTTTTTAAATGTCCCGTGTATGCATTTTGACAAAAATTTTGATCATTTTTTTTGGCTGCTTTTGGATGTTTTAATCATTACCTAAAACGTGATAAACTTGGGAAGAAGTAATTTAACGTTAATAGTCTCAAATTTTTTTTGTAGAAATTACATGCACGTTTTTTGTGTTGACTTTAATTTTTATTCCCATTTTTTTCGGCGAAAAAACTACTTGGGCAACAACTTTAGTTTTTCCCAAAATGAATACTATTTGACGTCAATTTTCAACTTGACTTTAAACTGATTCCCCAAATTTTTTAAACATTTTTCTCGGTTAATTTTACTGCGGATGTTTTTTTAAATGACGGAAACAAACGACACAAAAAAAATTATTACTCAATTTTGAGTTTGTAAGCATACACGAGGGGGTGTTTCCCCATAGAAAAAACCACGGGGGACTGCTGCCTTTTGTATCGGGCTGAATTCTGTTAGCTACTGCTCTGCATTCTCTCAGGAAAAACCCCCCACAAAAAAACTCACATTTTAGCAATTTCAGCCTACCCTGCCCACCTCTGGGGGGGCTTGGGTTTTGGGTTCTGTGATGTTGAGCATTGGTCCCAAATTGGTGGAAAAAATTGACGTTTTGGGTTTTGCACAGATCTCCCCCAAAAATGTCCCTTTCAAGGGGGACTAAAAAATCACATAAGTGTATTTTTTCGGGAAACTGTTTGTAATTTTGATGAAGATTAGACTTTAAATAACTTTTTGGGAGGGGTTGCCCAAGGGGCAATAAAAATATTTTGGTAGTCTCTATAAAATTTTTCTTTCGATTAGATTTTGAGCTTTTCATTGCAAATACTTTTTTTGGGACTTCCAGCCCTTTGAGAGGCCTGTCTGCATTTTGGGGTATTTTTTGGGGGTATCCCAATTTTCGATGAAAAAATAACATCCAGTGTATCCTATGCAGGGCTTAAAGAAAGAAATAAAAAAAAACCTAAAAGGCCCTGCTCTGAAGAAAATAATTTAAAAATTTAGTTTTCTGTCATCAAAAGTAAAAAACTTTTTTGGATTCTTTTGCTAATTCACCAGATAAAAGAAAAATTTTCGTCGATCCCAACTATTTCGCTGGGAAGAGCCCTTTAGGGCAAAAATTTGGGAATTTGCGGGTTTCGAGGAGGTGCCCTTTTCCCGGGAAAAACAATAAATCGGGGATATTTGTTGTTTTATTTTAATCCCAAAACTGCGTATACATATCTGCATAAAAATTTGTAAAAAGTTTAAATTATAAAAATGTTTTTACACTCCAGGGGGCTTTATGAAACAACCTTATTGCCCCTTTCAAGTCATTTAGGAATTGCCCCCAAGAAAAAAAATTTCCCGCTTTTTGCATGCATTTTTTTTGGTTTTAATTCCCCTACATGGATTTCAGAAGATTATGTAAAAGTTGACCCCCTTTTTAAACAAGATTTAAAAACTTAAAAAGCTACCCCCCAAAAAGGGTTAAAAAAAAAATGGCAATAAGCCCTAGGCTTACAACTTTTTCTCATTGAAAAAAAATTCTTGGGGCATCCCAAAATAAAAAAGTCCCCCCGTTTTCGTGCTATTTTAAAATTTAAAACAAAACCTGCAATGTTCATTTTTAATAACTTTTTTTTCCCTTAAACTAATAAACCTTTACAAAAAACGGGACATCTTGTCATTAAATTTTTTTTTTACAGTCAAGTGTGGAGAAAAAAAAAGGGTTCTGTCATCTGTTTACTTTTTGATTTTCCCCTTTGGGGGAAACACAAAAAGAGCTCTTCCAAAATTTTCCAGGGGATGTTATAAAAATTTAATGATCAACTCAAGAAATTACGGGATGTCTTCTACTCTCCTTTCCTTTTTTTCCCTTTCACCTCCTTCCTTTTCCCCCCCTTTATACAAAAAACGTCTTTGTTAAAAGGGTTAGACTTTTCCAAAAATGAATTATTTAAACAAAACCTTTTTTTGTTGATATGCTTGAAAGGAAAAGGGGCCCCACTTTTTTTTTTTCTTAAACATTGGGAGGGCCAACAAAGAGGACCACACGGACCAAAAACCCTGAAAGGGGCTTGTGAAACCATAATCCCCCGGGAGAGGAGGATCCAGCCGAAGTGTTCCCGGGGGTTTAATTTAGGGGGAAAAAAGGTTCCTGAAGGGGGTGGTAAAAGAACCAAAGCCTGTGGGCTTTTTGGGTGGGTCTGATTCTATGGTCTCAACCTTGAGTATCCCAAGATGCTCAAGAACACTTTTTTCTGTATTCAGAAAAAGTTTCGGGGGTTGATGGAAGCAAAGCTGCCCAAGGGAAGGTCCATAGCCTCAAGGGGAAACTAATGGAACATATTTAAATTTCTTATGGTTGTTTTTATCATGCCACCCAAGAAAGACCATTTGACTTAATTTTAACAAACTTGGGTTTGCAGGTTTTTAAATTAGAAAAAATGTCTTGGGGTTCTGTTATTTGGTTTCCCTTTTTCCCTTTAGTTTATTTCGATGCCATCTGCAAAAATCCTTCCCCTGGTACAGACAAAAGAGAGCGGATACTTAAAGTGACCAGTTAAAACTGATTACAGCGTTTCCATTTTTTTCTAAACAGAAAAATGTTAAGCTACTGATTGATTAAGTAATAGGGTGCTCCATTTTGGGGGAAAAAATTTCTGATTAAGGTTTTTTTGACTGATATTTTTGATGTTTTACCCGATTTTTGGAATTTTTTTCCATTTCGGGGAAAAAAAAAATCAACAACCCTTTTCTTTTTTTTTTTCACTGTATAAAAAAAATCAGCAGTATAAAAAATTGCATCCTTCCACTGCCATCTTGATTTTTTATTTTCATTACTTTGCAGGGGCCCCTATAAGCAGTGTTAATTTCTGTTTAAAAAAATTGAGGAATGTACTTTAACTAATGTTTTGTGAACTGAATGTATCCCCAAATTCTGAGTATGTGAATTGGAGAATATTTTTTACCATCTTTTTTTTTTTTTGGGGCCTGTGCTAAGATTTTTAAATAAAAGTTGGGCCCATTCGTATCATCTGGGGTCTGAAAAAAACGTTTCTTTCCCCTTTTTACTAAAACTTAATTTATTTTTTAAATTATTAGTTATTTTTTTATCATTTAAGGTTTTAAAATAAAAAATACGCCCCCCCCAATAATATTACTCAAAATGTTAAGGTTATTAGCATTGACATCTATCCAGAAATGTTAAGTAGACTTTATCTAATTTCTCATGCTGTTTCATAGCTGTTGAAATTAGATATTCTTTACTAAAAATATTTGAGTAAATTTACGCAAACACACTGAGTGCAAATTGTTACCTTCACGTATTTGAGTAAATTTTATAGGTTGGTTTTTACAGTGAAGACACGCTGCTGTGTTTGGGTCATAGTCCAGTTTATGACCCAGTTTCAGCTGTCAGACATATGGCCTCACATTTGACTTTAAAATACTCTAGAATACAAATGAGGTCCTGGTCGAGTTAATGACTGCAAGATGCCTAGGTACAGTAAGCCTAAATCATTACCCCTCCACCACTGTGCTTGACAGCTGGTAAGATGGCGTTGTTATTGATGTGCTGTGGTTGTTTTCTGTGTTTTTTTTCCAAACATTGCACTGTGCCAGATGACCAAACATCTGCTACTACACCTTGGTCTCGTCTGTCCAAAAGAAGTTGTTCCAGAAGTCTTGAATTTGAACTTTGCAAACCTACTACAAGCACTGTTGGCATAATCATTATCTACTCTTCTAAACTAGCCATTCTTATTCAGTCTTTTTAAAATTGTCTTCTCCTGAAATTTAACATTCAGCATTTTAACTGAGGCCTGTAGAGTCTGAGATAGAGCTCTTGGGTAATTTCTCTGAACTCTGCACACGCCTAACCTGGGGTGAAATTCCTGGGATGCCCACTACTGGAACGTTTGGTGGCGGTCTTAAATGTTTGCCACTTTGAAATCCTCAGTATAGTGAGTCACAAATGCCTTTATTGTAAGGGCAGGCGGGCTGCACGATGGAGCAGTTGGTAGTACTGTTGCCTTGCAGCAATAAGTTTCTGGGTTCGATTCCTGGCCAGGGGTCTTTCTGCATGGAGTTTGCATGTTCTCTCTGGGCATGCGTTCTCACCAGGTACTCCGGCTTCCTCCCACAGTCCAAAGACATGCCTGTTAGGTGAATTGGTCTCTCTAAATTGCCCTTAGGTGTATGAATGAGTGTGTGCATGGTTGTTGTGTGTTGCCCTGCGATGGACTGGCAACCTGTCCAGGGTGTACAATGCCTCTCGCCCGTAGACTGCTGGAGATAGGCACCAGCTTCCCCGCGACCCACTATGGAATAAGCGGTAGAAAATGACTGACTGACTGACTGTAAGGGTGGGCAGCAAACGGTGCTTCTCTAAGGCCATTTGTGATGTCTTTCCTCTGAGATTGTGTTAACCTATATGATTCAGAGCAGCAAACTGCCAAAATTCCATCTTTTACAGAGTCGACCCCACTAATGATCAGTAATATAATCAGCAGCATCTGTCTGCAGCTTTCTTTCTTAAATCATATCACCACGGCTCAACTTAAGTCGTTTTTCACAATTATTATAAAGGGCAAAAAACAATTTTCTGTTTAATGCACCACCACCACACAAGGTTCAGGCTATGTTCTTCCTGCATAACCTGCCTACCACCCCTACCAGTCAAACTCCCACAGCATGATGGAAAATAAAATCTACAAGCTTCCGAACAAGCCTGCTTCATATAACACATTCAGATTATTTCTATTTCTTTTCCTCTACGCCTCTCCTCACAGCTCACCTCCCACATTCAGAAAGTAAAAGTATTTATCTATTTTCCAACCTGTTTTTTACTGTAACCAGGATATGATTATGTCCTATAATTTCTGTATCCTCCTTAATTTATATAGTATTAAAGGTAACAGATTATTTTTAGTTTTTCTGGTTTAGACACCTAATGTCTAAATGTCTGTTTCCCATTACAGTACATTCACAGATCCAAACTTTAACAAGAACTGTTTTTATCACAGCCTTTAACAACTTTGATCTCCCAGTTTGGACAAACCTCTTCTGTGTGATGTCTGCTGGAATAAACCCTCAGTTTGGTCATTCTGCTGGTTTCAAGCCGACTCCCCTGGTAGACCATCATCCCCGATCTAATAACTCTGCAGCTCACAGCTAAGTGTAAAACCAGAGTGCATTCGACTGATAAAAGACTCTTCACAGAGAGACAAAGAGCTTCTCTACAGCAGGTGACCTGAAGATGGATGGAGACCTGAGTGTTTCTGATTGAGCTGAATTTAGCTGCAGCGCTTTCTGTTCCAGAAAAAAGACATGCATTTTTCCTGACTATGCTTCCAAAGCTTGTTTCAGTTCTTGATTACGATTCAGGTAAACTCAATCTATATATAATTAAACATATAATAATATGATAAAATATAATCCTTTCTTAAGACTTCAATATCTATTTCTAACAATAAGCATATCAAATACAAAAAAAAAATCACTTTCCCTTTCTCCAGCAAACACGAACAGTTAATGTTAGCGAAGACAAATCAAAGAACTTTGAATCATTTACTCTTCAGAGCACAACCTTAGCTTAACACATCTGATTTTATTATTTGCATTAATACATAAACACCCTAAACATTTCAGAACCTACAAGTTACTTTTCAGATTACATCTTACATTTCTGAGACTTAAAGGATATTTTCCTGGAACATATAGGGCATTTTCAGACCCCGAGCTGTATTATGAGGGAAATTGTAAACATGTACTTTTTGAAACTTACTGGGCACTTTTGGAGACTGGGTTATATTATGGAGTCACTTGTAACCAGTTGTTAAGTGACTTACGGATTAAATAAGGGTACATACGGGTTCATGGGTGCCTTCCTTAACTAAGTACTATACCAAAACTTGCTGGTTATTTTTGGGGATTGCGGGGTATATGAAGAGATTTGTAACTGGTTACTTTCCAGAACTTACAGGTGTCGGGGTCTGTGAGTTTGCGGTTTGTTTGTGTTTGCCTGCTATTTACTTTTGCTGGAAGCCACAGCCATATATGCAACGTGAAAGATGCGGTACAAACTTTCTGGAACTTTCAAAATAAATTGCATTTAACCTACTTCCAACATTTGGAAAACGGGGGGTAACAGCGGACTTCCCATGATGCCACTGGCCGTATAAAACCCCCACCTTTCCAATGGTCCGATCTCTTCTACGCGGGTCACACAGGGACCTGGACAGGGAGGCACAGCGCGCTAATGTCTCTTTGCTGGCAAACAGATATAGCTCTTCAACTGGATCAGAGAGTGTCATACAATCATCGATCATATGCACTAAGAGAAGTACAAATGAATCACTGTATGTGTTTTCGGTAGATTAATTCATGAATGGGAATTAAGGTACAAGCCTGGCTTGACTTTCTCTCTGAGGCCTGCAGAAGCAAACTGTGTTCCAGAGAATTCCCTGTAGAGACGCTGTCTCTACGAAGCCGAGTGGAGCGGTTTTCCCGGTCTGAAAGAAGGACAACAGGAGCCACATCACCGTGGTTACGGTAACGTACAGTTTGGTGGCCCGACAGAATGAGCCACTCCCCACAGCTAAGGGGGTTAGCTGTAGCTAACCGTTTGTTGACTGTGGACGTTTCTTCAAACTTCGCCGCCCTGGACAGCTTTTCCTCAGCATGGTTCAGAGGTTAGGTGTTTGGGCAGAGGGATTTAGGATGAAATGATCTTAATGTTTTTCATTTTATGAAGTTTGGTTTTGTTTGTGTGAAACTCAGCTATCTTAGTGCTAGTAGGCTATCTGGAGCACACATGCTCAGTTTTGTGTTCTGTGTTTGTGTGTTTTTAAAGTTAAGAAAAGCTTTACTTGAAGGGTGATTTTAAACACAGAAGATTGATCATAACGCGCTGTCCGCGCTTATGCATTTTAACCCTTTTATTGACGGTATTGTTGGGACCCACAGCCATGGATTTCAACATTAAAACTCCGGTACAAACTTTTCTGGAACTTTCAAAATAAATTGCATTTAACCGACTTCCAGCACAACTTCAGAAGGGGAAGGGGGGTAACAGCGGACTTCCCATGATGCCACTGCCCGTATAAAACCCCCCCCTTCCCAATGGTCCGATCTCTTCCACCCTGACTCCATGCGAGACTGGCCGGAGAGGCAGCGCGCTTATGTCTCTTTGCTGGCAAACAGACATAAACTCTTCAAACTGGATCCAAGGGTGTCATACGATCATCGATTATGTGCACTGAGTTAAGTACGGATGAATTACTGTTTGTGTACCCGGTATTCATTCATAAAAAGGGAAATTAAGGTATAAGCATTGCTTGACTTTCTCTCTGAGGCCTGCAGAAGCAAATGGGTGTTCCAGAGAATTCCCTGCAGAGACGCGGTCTCTACGAAGCTGAGTGGAGCGGTTTTCCCAGTCTGGAAGGAGGACAACCGAGATCGTATCACCATGGTTACAGTAACTGTGCAGTTGGTTGGTGGACAGAACGAGCCGTCTTTCATCCACAGCTACGGAGGTTAGCCAAAGCTAACCGTTTGTTCACAGTGGATGTTTTTTCAAACCTCGTCGCCCCGGACAACGTTTCCTCACCATGGTTCATGAGGTTTTGGGCAGAGAGGTAAAAGTAATTTAGAATGAAATAATCTAAACCTTTTTAATTTTATGAAGTTTGGTTTTGTTTGCGTTGAACTCAGCTATCTTGGTGCTAGCAGGCTATCTGCAGCACACGCGCTCAGTTTTGTGTTCTGTGTTTGTGTGTTTTTAAAGTTAAGACAAACTTTATTTAAAGGGGTGATTTCAAACACAGAAGATTGATCATAACGCGCCGTCTTACGCATTTTAACCCTTTTATTGACGGTATTTTAAAGGTGTGTGTTTGATTCTGGTGCTAAGCTATCAGCTTCTTTTGTTAGCTTTAACTGCTAAGAACACGTGCTTGCATACTTAGGCCCATTTCTCCAGAAAGATTTGGTTCTTTTCCAAAATACCTCCTTAAATATTTGATCATTCTTCCTTAATAATATTTCTTCAAATATAGTTTTAATAAATAAAGGCAGCTAATGAGACACCGTTGAGAATTAGTCATCCAGAAGGTTGGTTTTATTCAGCAAATCATTCTTTAAAACATTATTTTACTAAAATAACATTTTATCTGATTTTGCATTGTGAATGGTTGTCTAAAGGTATGCTGATTACTGCCTAAGTTGGTTCCAAGACTAACTTAACTTCACTTCCAGATTCTTCAAGATAATCCTTGGTTCTCAAACATGAACATTGCATGGTAATGTTGCATCACTCTTTCGGTCATGATTTTCAATCATCTTTAATCAACTTGTTTATATTGTACATAGCCCATTGGTCTTCGTTATTCTTTGATTCTGCTTAGTACTTTAGTTGGATTGTTTTAGCATAATGAAGAGTTTGTTGATTGAAATATGTTTGACTTTGAGTTGACTTATTTTTGTCAATAAATTCTTGTATTTTAAGAAATTGTGTGAATTAATTCAATGTGTGTACAGAGTTTTGCTGTTCAATAATGTCAGAGCTTGGCTCACCCTTTTGATTTTGTCCTATTACCACTGCCTTACTGGGCTGGTATTCACAGGACAACCCTTAACAGACCGAAATATTATTTGATAAAATATTAATATTAAATATTAAATAATATTTTCAGATTAATAGTCACAACACTCTGCTTGGTCACTAGATTGTGTTGGAGCTCACAGGTGCAGAGGTGACAGGTTTTTTGCATTGGGTAATTACCTGGAGGTGTATTTAGGCTGGAAACTGCCAGCACTTCGATGCCTGAGTATTAGCCATCAGTGGTACAAACTCTCGCCAAGCCTAAGCTCTTGTTTGCAGCCTTCATGTCTCTCGTGAGCCTAACTAACTCAAGTTTATGCTTCTCCTCAGGTTGTTTCCAGCCCCGGGCCCTAAATTTTCGGGGTTTTTTTTCCAAAACCCCTATTTTAAAGATTTTTTTTCTCTATTTTTTGGGAAAAGGATGGCCCTCCTAAATTCCCCCCGGAAAAGTCTCCAATTACCTTTCCTCCCCGGACAAATTTTTTAAAACCGGGGCGGGCTTCCTGGGTTTTTTTCTTCCCCCCCGACCAAATTCCTTGGGCCCCCAAAAGGGCCCCTTAAAGCAACCCTGTCCCCCCCTTTTCCCCAAACCTCTCTCCGCGGGGTACCTCCAACCTTTTGCTCCACTCATCTTTCCCAGACCCCCTTACCAATTCCGGGATCAGACCTTCGGATAAATCTTCAAGTTCTAATCCCCGGGAAAGAAGCCTACCCCCTGCCCTGAAAAAGTTTTTTGGCGCTCCCAGCCCCCCCGCATCTTTTAAACCCCTTTCTGGGGGTTTCCCAATTTTCCACTCCCGAAAAACATATTTAAAACCAAAGTTTTGGGTTTTGGGAACAAAAACCCGTTTTTTTTTTCCTCGGGTTTTAAATTTCCCTTTTCCCAAACCCTTCCCTTTTGGTTTTTTTGGTGTTTATCCTGGTTTTTCCGGGGAATCTAAAACCCCATACCACTTTGTTTAAAATAAAACTTTTTTTTAAAATCTCCTGAGTGTGTTTTTTCCTGAAAGGGGGGGGCCAGTTTCAAAAAAAAAACCCATGAAAAAGGGTTTTTCCCCAAAAAAGGCAAATTTTTTGGGTTGGTCAAATTTTTTTTGGGAGCCCAACCTTGTGGGTTTAAATTTTTTTTATTTTTTTTTTATTTTTTCCCTACTTTTCTTTTTTTTTTTCAAAATTTTTTTGTTTGGGGAACTTAATCCCCAGAGGGTTTAAAACCCCCAAAATTTTTTTTTAACAAAATAAAATTTTTTATTTGGTTAAATGGGGGGAAAAAAAAAAGTTTTTAATGTTAGGCCCACCCCTTTTTTCCTCGGAAATTTTTTTTCCGAAAAGGGCATATTTTCCTTAAATTCAATAAGAAAGGGGGTCACTTTAATTTTTTTTTTTATTTTTATAACAAAATTTTGAAACCTCGTACCCTCTCCTCCCCTTGGACAGGCTTTATTCAAACTTCCTTGCTCTCTCTTTTTGGGGGATCTGATTTCCTTTTCTACGGTGTATTTTTTAAAACTTGTTCTAATACATAACACTTTAAAAACCTTTATTTTTTCCTGTTGCTGCTTTAAACGTTTTGGGGACTCTCCATGTCTTACACGGGTTTTTTCTAGTATTGGAAAAAGGGTCTTTTTAGCTTTAGCTTTAAAGTTTTTTGCTCCTCCATGGCTACCCGTTCTGCTCTTTCTCTCTCCGAGTCTTCTCCTCTGTCCTGCTCTCTGTGTCAGATGTTCAGTTACTCCTCTGCCTCCATTAGTGATAATGGTATGTGTAATAAGTAGCTTTGGAGGCGAGGGTGTTGGAATTGGAGGCCCGGCTCCGCGCTGTTGAAAAACCAGCAGATAGCCGAGGCCCCTTAGCCAGCGTGGAGCCACCGAGGGTAGCTCCCCGTAGCAGTCCTCCAGCAGAGCCGCCACCTCAGGCCGGCTGGGTGACGGTTCGTAGAAAGCATAGTCCTAGATTCCGGCCCACAGGTCCCAAACCAACCCGTCTGCTTTTCTAACAGATTTTCCCCCCCGCGACACAAAAACCCGATGAAGAAGCCAACTCTGGTAATTGGCAGCTCCATAGTCCCCCCAGAAACGTGGGCCCCTAGAGACACCAGCGACCATAGTCATATGTCTGCCGGGGGCCCCGGGAAACCGGGCAACCATCAAATCAATCCTGAAAACTGCTGGCTAAGGATAAAAAGCGTAAATACAGTAAGATTTATTCACGCTGCCGGTAATGAACCCCCGGGTTACGTCAATCGGAGGCCCAATAAATTTGTGTTGCTTCGGTGTGTAATTTTTCCCAAAACAATGTTGGACTCCGTAATTTTCTGTGGTCCCCTCCCCGATCTGCCCAGTGACCAATTTTTTTACCCCCCCCTTGTCATTCAATCTGCTGGCTGTCTAGGGGGGTCCAAAAAACGATGGGGGGCAAACTTTTGATAACTGGCGAACATTTTTTTGGGGAAAACCTGGTCTACCCGGGAAGAGACGGCATCCAATCCACTTTGGGGATGGGGGAAATTTTCTTCTTTCTAGGAATCTGGCCCAAAATTTATTAGTTTCCCCCAAAACTCTGACAACCCCAAGCTCAGACCAGGAAGCAGGGTCGTAGTTTAACACTCCTCTCTGCAGCTTCTGTACTGCTACCCCCCGTACCCTATTAAGACAGTGTCTCCCGCCCACGGCTCCAATTCTACATTTTCTACATTCTACATATAACAAAGCCGCATAAATCTACATAAAATTTCTTCTTTTAATTGTCTGAGATTCTAAAGACAAGATTTACAGATGTATCCCATATATGTTTTGTATAAAAAAATAGATGATTTTAATTTAGCCTTGCAGCTTCTGTACTGCTACCCACCCATTACCCTATTAAGACAGCGTCTCGCCCAAGGCCAAAATTAAATAGATTAAAAAATAATCTAAACGGAGGAAATCAGGAAAATCTCATAAGAATAAACACAAATCAGACTAAAAAGAAAAATAAAACAATTAAATGTGGCTTACTGAACATAAGCTCTCTCTCTTCAAAGACTTTGCTAGTTAGTGACCTGATTTGCGACAATCAGATTGATTTATTTTGCCTCACAGAAACCTGGCTGCAGCAAGAGGATTATGTTACTATAAATGAGTCAACTCCTACTAATTATTTAAATTTTCATATTCCTCGAAATACGGGCGAGGAGGAGGAGTAGAAACCATCTTTCAGTCCGATTTATTGACTAGTCCCAGACCAATCAATAGCTACAACTATTTTGAATATTTAATCCTTAGTTTTCCTCATCCAAATTGCAAAGCACTAAACCCACTTCTGTTTGTTGTTTTGTACCGTCCACCAGGCCCTTACTCTCAATTTTTAGATCAGTTTTCAGACCTTTTATCTGATTTAGTGTTAAATACAGATAAGGTTATTATAGTGGGGGATTTTAACATTCATGTTGACACTGAAAGTGTGAACATTAACAAACCTACCCACCTTTGTCTTCATTCTCTGGACCTTGTGCTGACATATGGCATTGAGTGTAAAGACGTAACAATATTTTCTCATAACCCTGTCCTGTCTGACCATTTTTTAATAACCTTTGAGTTTAATTTAACCGAGTACTCCACACCTGAAAGAAAATTTCATTATAGTAGATCATTATCAGACAATGGTGTAACAACCTTTAAAGAATCTGTTCCACTTTTGATTTCCTCATTATCACAGAAAAACACAGTGGAGGGCAATAATTTTGTTTCTTCCCCTTCACAAATTGATTCTCTTGTTCATAGTGTTGCTTAATCATTGCGTGATGCATTAGACAATGCAGCCCCCTTAAAAAAGAAGGTAACTATTCATAGGAGGCAGGCTCCCTGGTTTAATTCAGAGCTGTGTACTTTAAAGCACATTGTTAGAAAATTGGAGAGAAAATGGCGCTCTACACACCTAGAGGATTCCTACTTAATCTGGAAAAATAGCCTACTGTTGTATAAAAAGACACTTCACCAAGCTAGAACAGCTTATTTCTCATCATTAATAGAAGAGAACAAGAATAATCCTAGGTTTCTCTTTAGTACAGTTGCTAAACTTACACAGAGTCAAAGCTCTGTTGAGCCATCCATTCCCTTAGCTCTTAGCAGTGATGACTTTATGGGATTCTTCCAAAATAAAATTGATTCTATTAAAAAGAAAATCTTTGACATACTCCCGAAGATGATTACGTCATCCTCAGCAAGTGAGACAACATTGGAAGTAACTGTAGAACCTGATCTGTGTTTGGACTGTTTTGATCCTGTGGAGCTTCCTGAGTTATCAGAAATATTAGCTTCATCTAAACCTTCAACTTGTATGTTAGACCCAATCCCAACCAAATTATTTAAGAAAGTGTTCCCTCTGATTACCAGCCCCATTTTAGATATGATTAATCTATCCTTAGGAAATGGATATGTACCATAATTAAAGGTAGCTGTAATTAAACATTTGCTTAAGAAACCTTCGTTTGATTGAGATGAATTAATAAATTACAGACCTATATCCAATCTTCCATTCTTATCTAAAATTCTTAAGAAAATAGTTGCTAATCAAATGTGTGAGCATTTACACAGCAATGACCTGTCTGAAGAGTTTCAGTCAGGCTTCTGAACTCATCATTGCACTGAAACAGCTCTGCTGAAAGTCACTAATGATATTCTTCTAGCCTCAGATATGAACTTGTGTCTGTACTTGTCCTGTTAGATCTCAGTGCTGCATTTGATACAGTCGATCACAATATTCTCTTAGAAAGGCTGGAATATGCTGTAGGGATCAGGGGGACAGCGCTAGGCTGGTTTAAATCTTATTTGTCTGACAGATTCCAGTTTGTTCATGTAAATGATAAATCATCTTTAAGTGCCAGGGTTAATCATATTTCCCCTACTTTAGCTTCTCTTCATTGGCTTCCTGTTAAATCCAGAATAGAATTTAAAATTCTCCTCCTCACATATAAAGCCCTTAATGATCTAGCTCCATCATACATCAGAGATCTGATTGTTCCATATGTTCCTAACAGAGCACTTCGTTCTCAGACTGCAGGTTTACTGGTGGTTCCTAGAGACTCTAGAAGTAGAATGGGAGGCAGATCTTTTAGTTATCAGGCTCCTCTCCTGTGGAACCAGCTCGCAGTTTTAGTCCGTGAGGCAGACACCCTGTCTACTTTTAAGGCTAGGCTTAAAACTTTCCTTTTTGATAGAGCTTATAGTTAGAGTGGCTTAGGTTATCCTGAGCAATCTTCCTTATTTTTTACCTCCGTCTTCTTCCCTCCCTCTTGAATGGAGTAAAGGGGAGTCAGGTTTAGCCCAAACCTGCTCAGTTATGGTTAAGGTGCAAACACACCCTCCATTTCTGCTACCTGTATGACCCCCTCTCTTTTCCAATGGTTATGGTCAATCTGACAGAGAGAGGTATCCCAATCGTTGTGGTTTTTAGTATAACAATGGCCATCAGTGGGCTCTAGATGGACAAACTGTCTACTTTTAAGGCTAGGCTTAAACCTTTCCTTTTTGACAAAGCTTATAGTTAGAGTGGCTTAGGTTATTCTAGGCTATCTCGCTAGTTATGCTGCTATAGGCTTAGGCTGCTAGAGGACATAATGACCACTTTCACCCTCTTCGCTACATTCTCACATTACTCTCCAATTTTGCGTTATTTGCTGTTATTTCAGCTTTTAACTTTGTTCTCTCTCTTTTCTCTTCCTAGAAGCTACACCTGGCCTGACTCTGTGTCTACCTCTGACACCTTTCTGGGAGAGGGCATCGTCCGAGCTTCTGCTGGCAACAACTTAATGCTCACCCTCTACCGATGATCCACATGGCCCTGTCTTTCAGTGTTTCACCCTTTCTCTCTCCTAGACATGGCGATTGGCGGAGCTTTTACTGTGACTAACTCTATGTGCTCTCTTTCAGATTCTAACCTTGAAAACTGGCTCAGAGTTTATCAGTTCTTTCTTTCTAGGTGAAACGACTAAAGGAGCTACATCCATTAACATTTACTTCTCCTTCCCATAGAATGTACTCCTGGATCAGTGCTTCTGTGTTCTTTTTGTGTCTCTGCTCTGTTCTCTCAAAACCCCAGTCGGTCGTGGCAGATGGCCTCTCACACTGAGCCTGGTTCTGCTGGAGGTTTCTTCCTGTTAAAAGGGAGTTTTTCCTCTCCACTGTCGCTACATGCATGCTTAGTATGAGGGATTGCTGCAAAGTCAACGCCAGTGACTGTCCACTGTCTCTACATGCTCATCCAGGAGGAGTGAATGCTGCAAGTCACTGACTGGATGCAATCTGCTGGGTTTCCTTAGACAGAAACTTTTTATCCAGTTTGAATAAATAACTGAATCTGACTGCACTGTTCAATGATTAGGATTAATTGGAATGTATGTACCTGACTTTTGTGAAGTGCCTTGAGACGACATGTGTTGTGAATTGGCGCTATATAAATAAACTGATTTGAATTGAATTAATCCAAAACAACAAAGTGACAGTTGGGTATTTTTACTTTAATACATTATTAGAGCTGTTTGTAGTTTAAAAATGTTTGTAAGATTTAATAATTTTGATTGCATAAATAGTGGCTTAGCATTGTTATTTACTCTTAATGCTCTTTTGTTAAGTGTGAATAAAACAATATTGGTGTTTGGTAGATTTTTCCCTAAACCTTTGCACAGTAACTTAACTATGGTAAAAATAAGTAACAGAACAGAATAGAAGGGGCTTTTTTTGTCTAACACATGTTTAGCTTTGTGCAATATAAAAATACTTTGAACAAAGCTGTTGTACCAGCAGCCTCTATGTGATGTTATCTTTCCTAAGAACCCTCAAGTGTGGTCTCTGCTAGGGATTTTCCAGAAGCTCAGAAGTGTTCAGGCTCCAGGTTAGGTCTTCCTTGATGTGGACTCCAAGGAGGTAGAAGTCAGCCACCCTCTCCACACTGTCCCTGCTGATGATCAGTGGTGAAAAGTTTTTTTCTAACATCTATTATCATCACCTTGGACTTGGAGATGTTGAGAAGCAAGTTGTTCTCTGTGCACCACGCTATCAGTTGCTCCACTTCGTCCCTATAGGAGGAATCATCCCCTCCAAAGATGAGCCCCACCACTCTGGTGTCATTTGCAGACTTGACAATGGTGTTGTTGTGAAGAGCGGTGGTACAGTCTTATTTGTAAAGGGTGTAGAGCAGGAGGCTCAAAACACAACCCTCTGGAGAGCTGGTGCTGAGACTGAGGTGCCAAAGATGTAAGTTGACCCAGGCTTACAGTTTGGCTGTTACCCGACAGGAAGCTGTGGATTCACATGCAGATGGAGTGTGGCAGTCCAATGTCCCTCAGTTTGTCCACCTGTGGGGGATGATGGTGTTGAATCCTTAGCTACAGTACACAAAACGCAGCTGCGGTTACTGCATCGTTAGTAGATCTGTCTACTAGGGGTGAAACAATTGGGGAGGAGCTTTGCAATGTTATTCTTCATCAGACATTCATAGTGTCACAGTCTGAGGTAGTTTCGGACCAAAATGCACATAGGGACAAGAGGGTGACACGGGAGTGGATTTTCTCTCCTGTCCCATCCCGCTCCCACAAAAAAATGTCTTGTCCCATCCCAATCCCAGGCCAGTTTAAAAAAAAAATAAATCCTGTCCCATTCCACTCCTGGTAAATTGACTCCCACTCCCATCCCGCCCCCATTTAGAACGACTCCCACTCCCGTGCCACTCCCATTTTTGTTTTCTTCATTTAGTCTTTTGGCAATTTCTTTGTTTGAAGGACCAGTTAGGTCCCTGTTTTTAGCTGTAGTAAAGGCCAGTTAAAGTAAAAAGAATAATAATGAAGAAATAATAAAATATCAAACAAGGAAACAGACCATGCCTATCTTAGCTGAATAAACAAAATGTACATAGTTGTATTTTACTCATTTATTAAGTGATTGTTTCCTTTGAACAATGACATTACTTTTATGTTTCAAATTGCTGAAACGAAAGAAAAATGCACCTAGCAAAAGAACTGTACTTGGTGAACAAAAGTGCAAAAAGGCATTACCTTCATAATTTAGAAACTGTACCTCAATGGTTCACAGCCCTGGTCCTCGGGGACCCCTTCCCTGCACGTTTTAGATGTGTGTCTGCTCCAGCACACCTGATTCAAATTCTGACATGACCTCCTATACAGGCATCAAGAATGGAGGGTCAAACTGGACAAAATTAATACAATAAAATTATCATTAAATAAATAAATGTTGCGAATGTCCCATAAGTGAAGTAAATGTAACATGAAAGAAATGTAACATTAAATTAAAGGTATCATTTATTTATTTAATACATCATTAGAAACAATAAATGTACCATTATATCATGAAATGGACTATTATGCAATTAAATGTGCCACTGAATAATTAAGTATAATTTTAAAGACGAAATGACGTAATAAGTAGTACACTTAATATTTAATGATGTATTAAAATAAATTGTACATTTAATGGTACATTCAATTTTTTTCTATTTCACAACGTATGTATTTAATATCTTCCCTTGATGAAGCCTTTCTACGGAGCCCGCGAGGGGACATGGGGGAATTTTTTTTCTTTTGCGTCCCCATGCAATACTTTTTGCGTTCCCACGCAATAGTCTTTGCGTTATCTCGCAATACTTTGTGGAATAGTTTCCAAACCAGATAACTGCAAAAATAGAACAAACACTACACCTGTTTTTGAGATTTATTGAGTTTTATTTTGAAATCGGCCTTAAATAACATGATCTTTAATCAGACTTAAAGACTTTTAAAGACTCAAAGTTTTTATCCACAAGCTGTCAAACTACTGAAGTCTGGACCATAATACTGCACAAAACCACATCTGTGACACTTTATTCGCTTATTGCTGCTGCATGATGTGTACTTACTTTTTTTTTCCACGCAATTAGTGCTTTTGTTTTTATCGTGATTTGAAGAGTTCTTCTTATCCTAAGCATTTAATCGCATTTTTGACTGCATGTTAACCTGCATATGACAAATAAACCATACCAATGCCATATCAGTGCTGTTTGTTTTGTGAGCAGTTTGTCATCTGTGATGCTGTTCCAAAATGCACAGCTTTCTCAAGGCGATTAACAACTATTGTGAGCAAACGCAAAAGTATTGCGTGGGGACGCAAAAGAAAAAAATTCCCCCATGTCCCCTCGCGGGCTCCATACCTTTCCCCTCCACTGTGGCAAAGGCTCTTAAATCTTTAGCGCACATGCGAGCAATTTTGTTGGTCGGATAAGACTTGACGCATGATTGTACTTTTTGTTTGATGAATGAAGAGATGCAGGGCTGATTCAATCCAGAATTTGCCTTACAAGTGTGCCTTAATCAATGTTGTACTTGATTACGACTAAACACATTTTACAAGCAGCATACTGTGTTAACACCGCTGCATTCAACTCTCCTGAACTTCGGTAATATTTGCGACTTCCTGTCAGCTCTATGAGTTTAATAGATAAGTCCTTACTTCTGACTTTATGTTGCAAATCCAATTTTACCAAGTCCAGTTCTCCACCTGCATTTGCTCCCTCCATTCTGAACGCAGGTGGAAAACGTCGATCAGAAGAACTTTTGGCTTGTGGGTCGTGTAGTTCGTTTGACTCGCATTATAGTATATGCTTCTTGGAAAAAAACTACACAATGGCGGCGTCGATCCAAGTTTTTTTTCTTAAAGTTTATAACAAAGTCTCAGTTTTACATTTCCAAAGAAAATTGATTCTAGTTTATTTTCCCTCCTATTGGTTAGCTCCCGCTCCCGTCTGCTCCCGTTAATTTTTTACCCTGTACCGTCCCAATCACGTGATCTTTGCTAATGCTGTCTCCCATCCCGCGGGATTCCCGAAAAAATGTCAGCCTCTAATAGGGACTAGGGCTCGGCATGTTGCAAAGCAGATCAGCTTTTAATAAGGCTTGTAGTCAGCACTTACAAGTCCGCTGGGAGAAAAACTAGATTAGCACAAATGCAGGAAAACACGAGGAGCTAAAGGGGGGACGGGACATACACGAGGAACCAGCAGGGAATGCTGAGCACAACCAGGTATATAAGCAGGGAGAGGAGGAGAATGGACCAATGAGAGGAAGGCTAAGGTGATCAGAGGAATAGTGGGAACAGGTGCGAGAACCAGGTGTAGAGACTGAGGGCTTCAGGCTTGCTCAGTGTGTGCTGTAGAGACACTTAATGTAAAAAAATGTTTTTAAAATCTTTAAAAAAAATTCTTAGTTTATTTTACAAAAAAAATTTATCCTAGCCATCGAATCAAACTGGTGGAAATATGAGCTCCACTATTTTTGATAATCTCCAGTATTAAGCTGATGATTGTGTAGATAAGTCAGATCACTGCGGTTAAATCAAAGCAGTGGATCCGTCTTCATGTGACAGGTGAAGAATGTCCACCGCCTTAAACTCCATTCCAGCAGGTAATGCCAAAAAGACATCAGGAGGAAATTAAATGTCAAGTCCCTGTCATTGATTCTTGTTAAATGGAGCACTAATCACACAGAAAAGCTGGAAAATCTTCCACCATCTTCGCCTGTCACTTCTTCCTCTCACTTTGACCAAGGTGGGTAAAAGCCATTCAGTTAAAGATTTTCCACGTCCTCTTCTACTTTTTCTTCTTTGTTTAAGATTCACACTAACAGCCTTGTAGCGGAAACTCATCTGACAAGCGGGCTGGCGTCGCTCTGTGCTGGTGGGTTGCTATCCAAGCTGAAAAGCACAGATTTACTACCACCAGATCTGTAAATAGTTTAACAGGGAGCTGATGGAAAAAACAAACAAAAAAACTGTGTGGTTTATCCCTAACAGAAAAACATCAATTGTTAGAAAAACCAAAGTGTTGGTGCTGACAGTTTTAGAACATGTTATGGGTATGAAAGTGACTCAGTCACAGGTGGGGAATGACTAAGCGGTAAAAACGTAGAAAGCAGAAAGGTTTTAGTTTTTATTGTTGCTTCAGTAGTGTTTTCAGCAGGCTCTTGGCTAGAACAGTAATAGAGAAAACATTTTTATGCTTGTGTAGGAAAACATCCTGTCCTTAATTAATTATGAAATAAACTGCCACCTCTATAGTGTTATCGATATGAGTTGCTAATAAATAAAAAAAACAAGTAAAAAATGTTTTAGGCTTACCTTTGTGAATGAAGGTAAATGACACCTTACTTCATTGCACTGATTATTTGTTTTATCTGTCTTTTATCTACTTCATGATTTTCACAGTACTGTTATGGATTAGAGAAATTCTGTCTCATGGCCTATGCTTTTTGCTGCGCAGAGAAATGGCAATACATTTAAAAATCATTTGATAGTGATATAAACAAGCGATTATTTAATTTAAGCAAGTAATACAAAAAAAAAACAATGAAACAACCTGAACACATCATCTTTTTAAGTGTAAAACTAGTAAAATACTGCACCCGTCCTTGAACCGCCAACTTAACATGGTGGAAGGGTTTGAGTGCTCGAATGATCCTAGAGGCTATGTTGTCAGGGGCTTAAATGCCCCTGGTAGGGTCTTCCATGGCAAACAGGCTCTGGGTGACAGGTCAGACAAAAAGCAGTTTAAGACACCTTCATGAGGACCACGCAATCGAGGCACGTAACATCGCCCATTGGTGGCCGAGTGCTCCTCGCAGGACACGGCTGTGGTTGGCTTGTGGTACTCCTGAGGCGGCTGACGGGTAATGTGAGGCCAAGTGTGCCATGGCCCGGACTGTGGCAGAGGCAAAAAGTTGGGCCAAAAACTCGGGTAGTCCTTCTAGGACTACCGATTGGCCTGATAGCGATTCGGGCCAACCGTCAGGGGCCTTACGAGGGGGAAGCAGCGCTTTGCCAAC
This sequence comes from Crenichthys baileyi, assembly GCA_036173005.1. Taxonomy (NCBI): domain Eukaryota; kingdom Metazoa; phylum Chordata; class Actinopteri; order Cyprinodontiformes; family Goodeidae; genus Crenichthys; species Crenichthys baileyi. Next base: position 75,609 of record JAHHUM010000767.1, on the reverse strand, counting down.
ACTGTTTACTGTGGGGGTGGGGAACTGCTGACCTCGACAGGGACCATTATCGGGAAGACGAGTATGAATACTTTAATGCAATTACAGACCAAACATAATTTTCATGTTTACTTTTGACATCTAAAATTAGACAGTTCTGCAATATCTCCAGCTATCTCAGACTTCAATGTAAAGGCAGCTTTTGATTTTGGCTGCAAACTAAAGAAATCCTAAACCAAATGTCCCACTAAATATGCATCCCAGGCTGTCAGTTTTCATGTAAACTGTGCACTGAATGTGAAAATCATTGCTCCGGTCTGAGCTGTAGATGCTTTCTGAGGCTAGAACAGCTAATGGCTCTCCAGTGTTTCACTTAGATGAATCAAATACAGATTTCACAGGCTTTGACTTGATTAAACAAACACAGTCAGGTCAGAAAGAGTGTAAACATGAAGCAAACACATTGATAGTTGGTAAATGTTAATCCACTGCTGAATTTGATGACACTCAGTGGATAAGAAATGACTTGAATGGCCCTCCGAAGGAAACTTTGAAAATTCCTTCAATATTAGAACCATAATTCACGGCAGAGGCTGTTCGGTGGCACAGAGAGCCGTAATGCCGCCATAAAGCTGCGAGGAACACACAGAGAGCACTTCTGTAATTGACAATAAAGACAATAAAAACAAGTTGTCAATGGAGATATGGAGAGAGCAGTCATGGCTAATATCCCACATCCGGAAAAAGTTGAGGCTGCTTGAGTTTTTAATGTACTGTAGAGAGAAGCGGCTGCCATAATGAAATGTAATGAAGCTCTGTAATCAAAGACGGAGAGAGGAACCGCAGCAAGCTCTCAGCTAATTACAGAGCAAGAGTAACATAAAAGCGCCGAGGCTACAAACAGACATAAGAGTTGTACAGAAGTACAGGAAAGTGTCATAAATAGTCATGTTCCTAAGCAAATTAGATCATTACCGCTTTATTTTGCTTAACACAAAGAGCCACTGACAAACATATACAATACAAATAACATTAAATTTTAGACTTTCTCACTGATAGTGGTTGAGATTTTTGGATTTTTTTTTCTGTAAGCCTTCATCTTTTCTCATTGATTCCTCATATGACTGACCATGCTCCCAACCATGACAGACTTTATGGCCGCTCATTCCAAAAGACTCCACTACTGAAGAAAACTTGCTACTTTCAAAATCACCAGAGCCTTCGAGATTTGTAGATCATTTGTAAGGAGAATTTAGCCCATTTAATACTTTTATTTTTATGTAATTCTACTGTATAACTTATTTAATGGATTAATTTGTGTCACTTTATTTGTGAGGATTGTTTGGTTTGTGATAAACATCTGGTGTGAATTTTACATAAATGGGAGCATTAGAAATTAAGTTACAAAGAAAAAATGAATGTCATGTTAAATATTTTTCTCATGTTTGAGAACAAACTCGAAACAATAATTGAAACAGTTAACCAATGGAGAGTAGGGTTTGGTCGATTCTTTAAATATGACCATCAGGCATCCGTGCATTTCACCAGCATTTTACTCTTGATAAATGTTCAACTGAGTCAAAACATATTTTCTTTTCATACCTGCCAACCTTTGTCAATTTGGAACTTTTAGACACGTTATTACATTCATGCAGCATGAAGCAGGAAGACACACTTATTTTCACCACCGCAACAATCGTACCTGATACTTCCCATCTCTCCCACGCAGCGTCTTACACAGAAGAAAAAATAGGCATAGCTTTCTTCGATTACATCAAAACCAATAACCACCTTTTGTAGAGTTGTACTCGAAATGAACAAAACATTTGCTTTAGTTTATTTTAATTAAACACAGGAGAAAGATTGCAAACATTGTTTGCAAATATATTTCAAGACTGGGTATGGGAGAGAAAATTGTGATATAATGTTACCTGATGTTGGAAGATGAAAGCAAAGAAAGAGTAATTCAAAGTACATCAAACACTCACTGTGTATTTAATTCCATCAAAGCTGAACGTTTTCTGTGTAACGTGCTGTCTGACAGACGACCAAAGCTAAAAACCTTAAATAACTACAAATAACTCCACAAGGTTCTGTTCTGCACGTCATGAATTCACAGCATGGTGCTTACAATTTGCTGATGGACAAAATGTGTTGCACGAATCTGACCTGAAGTAACACCAATAACAAGAAAAGGACAGCATATTAGAAATGAGAGAAAGCCTGGATATGATAAGGTGTAGGGGAAAATAAAGTCAAGGTAATAAAAAAGAACAAAATGGGGAATAAAATAAACGGGCCAATGATGAAGAAAATGGGAAAAGTAGCAAAGGTATTGTGTATTAATGCAAGAAAAGGAAAATGAGGAAGGAATTTGGAGAAAAGAGATAAAATACGTTAAATCGATAATACTAGAAGTGGAAGGTATTTATTGTTAACAAGAAATGATACATTTTTGGATAGTGAGCATTTGTTAATGCATCATAAGCAACTGCATATGTTTCCCTTAGAACTGATTGTAACACGCTGCTAACATCACTGCCTTAAGGTGGCGATAAGGTACCAGGTGGTTTGCAAACAACTACTTAATCACAGAGAAATTACTTTGTGGTGTGTAAAGCTGCGTAGGGATTTTCCCACTGTGAAGAAAATCTTTAACTGCTGTTTTAAACATTTTTTTATTCATCAATTAATTTTTCTAGGTACTTTTAATAATGCTCTATCGACATGCTGTAATGGTAAAGACGTAAAACTGATTCATTCATTCCAGCAAAAGCTGGACCTTTACTGCCCGAACACAAAAATCCCCTCTACACTGAGCCATCAGAAAATGATCAAATTAGCAATGGTTTACATACCTGCAACCTCTGCTCCATCTAAGATGATGTTTTCAGGTGTATAGGCAATATTAATATGGAGAATCTAGATGACATTTTCTCTCATGCTCTCTTCTCTTCAGTTAACCCTACAGGTCTTTCTCGAGGTTTTAGGTCTAGGGAAGGAGATGGCCATAGAAAAAGGTTTACTTTCCGTGTGGTGAACCATTTCTATGTTGATTTGACCATATATTTTTGGTCATTATCCAACAGAAAGAACCAATAAATGGATTCTAACATTTGAGCAATTAGCCTTTACACGATGGCCATGTGTTTTATTACATTAAGGTGCTCAAATGTTCTGCCATACAAGTTAACAATATGATGTTGATTCTGTTTGCTGAATTTCAGCAGTGTAATAAACAATGGTATTGTGACTAAAAGTCTGACACTTTAGCCTTCCTTTCTTAAAGGTTGCTTTGCTTGAAAGTTTTTCTTTCTATGTTTACAAATCAGTGACTAATAACAACATGACCTAATTGTTAACCTGGCCTGGCAAGACATTGGAGCACCTAAAACCTCAAAAACAGGTGTTTGGTTAGTTTGAGCTTTGATTAAACCCACTAACTGAAAAGTTACACTGACACCCAGGGGTGGGAAAGGCTAACCAAAAAGTTAGCTTCACAAACCCATATTCCGCCATATTCCACCAACTAAACTATTAGCATCGCTAATGCTAAGATAAAACAACTGTGACTCAGTCTGCGTCACACATCTTTGTCTCCTTCCAGTTGAAGACTGGTGGGACTGTTGCTATGTTGAATCCATCTATGATGACCCATTTCAGTTTTCTGATTTTCTGAGTCCAATAGTTTTATTTAAAAGGCATAGTATTTGAAAGAGTTCAAGATGTCATGCATTTTAACAAGATTCCCATGTCCTTTGGAAGAGAAACAGCCTCACAGGTCCTCCACCATAGTTAACGGTGAGCATAATATGCTTTTCCAGATATTCCTGATCCATTACAAGTTTTCTGTAGTCAAAAAGCTGTTCCAGTTAAAGTTCCAGAGTTTGACTCTACATGTTTATATTTGTAATGGTATGACCGAAAATACTTTTTTCTGGCATCACTAAACAATCAATTGGCATGTAGGTAGTGTCTAATCAGTGATCAGAATCAAACTATTGGATAATTTGTGCACAAACAAGGAATTTGACTTTGGTTCCACACACTCACAGTGTACAGACATTAAATATGAATCTAAAACTTTAGATTACATATAAAACCAGCCGCTTTTTTTTATAAAAAAGAGGCCAGCTATCATAATGCAAATATCCATGTTTTTTCCCACAGTACAGTAACAGAATACTCTGACTGTAAGGTGTTCATTGTGTTCATCACTGTAACAGCCTGGGGGTAGAGACTATGTTGTGACTGGTTTTTGGAAATAGTGCTCTGTAGCACTGACCCAGACTCAGGGAGACTTCATGACCCCAAGATGCCACTCTTTGCTGGTGTGAGCATTGGAGTTTTTTTTTTACCTCTCTTACTATTCTTTTTTCTGACTGTAGATATAGGGAAATTTAAGTGACAAGCACTTTTCCTGTTGACATTTCCTAATTTATAAAGGTCGTTGTGCATCTACCTTCCTGGAACAGTATGTTCTCTTGCCTTTCCCATTTAGAGACTCGTTTTTTTGAAACAGACCTATCACATTTGCATTATGCAGAAAGAGAGACAGGGGTGGTAATTGTGGCTCATCTGATTTTGTTTAGAGATTATACTGCACGTTTGGCCATTTGGCAGTGTATTTTCCTGTTTGGTTGCATCCGCTTAATTCTTATTTCAACCTGGATAGACTCACAAAGAGAAGACAGGGATGCAATTAGAAAAGTTTATTAGTGACTGTTTATTTCTTTGGTGCTCGGTAGAGGCTGACATTTTTTCGGGAATCCCAGGGGTCACGGGATTCCCATGGGAATCCCGCAGGATGGGAGACAGCATCAGTAAAGATCACGTGATTGAGACGGTACAGGATAAAAAAATGAACGGGAGCAGACGGGAGCAGGAGCTAACCAATAGGAGGCAAAATAAACTCGGATCAATTGTCTTTGGAAATGTTAAACTGAGAGTTTTGTTCTAAACTTTAAGAAAAAAAAAAACTTGAATCGACGCCGCCATTGTGTAGTTTTTTTCCCAAAAGCCTTATACTATAATGCGAGAAAAAGAACTACATGACCCCCACCAACACTGCTTCTGATCGACTTTTTCCACCTGCGTTCAGAATGGAGTGTGCAAACGCAGGTGGAGAACTGGACGTGGTAAAATTGGATTTGCAACGTAAAGTCAGAAGTAAGGACTTATCTATTAAACTCATAGAGCTGACAGGAAAGTCGCAAATATTACCGAAGTTCAGGAGAGTTAAATGCAGCATTGTTAACACAGTATGCTGCTTGTAAAACATGTTTAGTCGTAATCAAGTACAGCAGTGATTAAGGCACACTTGTAAGGCAAATTCTGGATTGAATCAGCTGTATCTCTTCATTCGTCAAACGAAAAGTACAATCATGCGTCAAGTCTCATCTGACCAACAAAGTTGCTGCATTTGCACTAAAGATTTAAGAGCTTTTGCCACAGTAGAGGGGAAAGGTACGGAGCAAGCGAGGGCACATGGGGGATTTTTTTTTTTTTGCGTCCCCACGCAATACTTTTGCGTTCGCTCGCAAAAGCTGTTAATCGCCTTGAGAAAGCTGTGCATTTTGGAACAGCAGCACAGATGACAAACTGCTCACAAAACAAACAACACTGATATGGTTTATTTGTCATATGCAGGTTCACATGCAGTCAACAATGTGATTAAATGCTTAGGATCAGAAGAACCGTTCAAATAACTATAAAAACAAAAGCACTTTAAAAAAAAAAGTACACATCATGCAGCAGCAATAAGCAAATAAAGTGTCACAGATGTGGTTTCGTGCAGCATTATTGTCCAGAGTTCAGTAGTTTGACAGCTTGTGGATAATAACTGTCTTTAAGTCTGATTGAAGATCTTTTTATTTAAGGCCGATTTCAAAATAAAACTCAATAAATCTCAAAAACGGGTGTAGTGTTTGTTCCATTTTTGCAGTTATCTGGTTTGGAAACTATCCCACAAAGTATTGCGAGATAATGCAAAGACTGTTGCGTGAGAACACAAAAAGTATTGCGCAAAAGACAAGAAAATTCCTCGATGTCCCCTCGCGGGCTCCGTAGAAAGGCTTCATCAAGGGAAGATATTAAATAAATACGTTGTGAAATAGAAAAAAATTGAATGTACCATTAAATGTACAATTTATTTTAATACATAATTAAATATTAAGCGTACCACTAATTACGTCATGTCGTCTTTAAAATTATACTTATTAATTGCATAATAGTCCATTTCATGATATAATGGTACATTTATTGTTTCTAATGATGTATTAAATAAATAAATGGTACATTTAATTTAATGGCACATTTAATGTTACATTTCTTTCATGTTACATGTACTTCCCTTATGGGACATTCTCAACATTTATTTATTTAATGATGACTTTATTGTATTAATTTTGTCCAGTTTGACCCTCCATTCTTGATGCCTGTATAGGAGGTCATGTCAGAATTTGAATCAGGTGTGCTGGAGCAGACACACATCTAAAACGTGCAGGGAAGGGGTCCCTGAGGACCAGGGCTGTGAACCATTGAGGTACAGTTTTTAAATTATGAAGGTAATGCCTTTTTGCACTTTTGTTCACCAAGTACAGTTCTCTTGCTAGGTGGATTTTTCTTTCGTTTCAGCAACTTCAAACATAAAAGTAATGTCATTGTTCAAAGGAAACAATCACTTCATAAATGAGTAAAATCCAACTATGTACATTTTGTTTATTCAGCGAAGATAGGCATGGTCTGTTTCCTTGTTTGATATTTTATTATTTCTTCATTATTATTCTTTTTACTTTAACTGGCCTTTACTACAGCTAAAAACAGGGACCTAACTGGTCCTTCAAACAAAGAAATTGCCAAAAGACTAAATGAAGAAAACAAAAATGGGAGTGGAACAGAAGTGGGAGTCGTTCTAAATGGGAGCAGAATGGGAGTGTGAGTCAGTTTACCAGGAGTGGGACGGGACAGGATTTTTTCTGTTATGCTGGCCTGGGATTGGGATGGGACGATACATTTTTCTGTGGGAGCGGGATGGGACAGGAGAGAAAATCCACTCCCGTGTCACCCTCTAGTGCTCGGACCCCAGTGGAAGATGTGAATGCTGAGAATGACATGCGCTTGAATGAACATCATAGGGTTAGAATTAAAGTTGTCTTCCCCCCTGGGATCCAATCTTGGTGATGTAGTGGAGGCCTGAAGCACAATATGGATTGTGATGACAGTGATGGCATGAACAAAATAAGGTGTGAAAGATATGTCAGAAATATAAACCACAGGAAAACCAGTTTAAGGACAACACTGAATAATAAAAAATGGATGCAAATTACAGCAAGATACAAAACAGTGACAGAGAACTCAGTAATATGTTAAAACATGGCAATGAAAACTAGTAATAATGGAATTAAAAGTGAAAAGATATAACTAATAAATGTTTTATTTCTGCTAATCTTTCTGCTCATCATTTTTGCACATTTTGTCTATCTTTACCCATAATATCATAAAAAGATTGCAAGAGGTTGCCCCACTTTAGAGTGCTAAAGTTTCATAGTAGGTCTTGATATGTGCCCTCCATCCTTTTTTAAAATATTTCCATGGATGTGATTGTTGTGTGGAACAAACGTGCATTCAACAAGGCCAGGAACAAACAGGGACAAAAATGTCATTGAAAAATATGCAAGAGAACAAAAGGAATTGTTTTCTCTGAGAAGTAGGGACAAGTAACTGAGTGATAAAATAAAGAAAAAAAAGTGAAGAGTGGGCGAAGAAGAAACAAAAGGTGAAAAGGCCTGGAGTGTATAGAAAGAAAAATGTCAGACAATATAAAAGCATGGCCAATGAAAGGAAGTAAGAGCCAAAGAAATTACACAAAAGAGTCGTCAGAGAGTTGGACTAAAGAAAAAAAGAGTTGAAAAAGACAAATAAGTGAAGGCGGAGACCCAGAAGTAAAAGACTGAGGCGTCAATCTGGACAAAAAGCATTGACAGAATAAAAAAACAAACCGTTACAGACCTTTAGGTGAAGTAAAATCCATTTTTTCTTCATGTGCAGACAACTGAGGAGTCTTCTTTAGATGTGTGCGGTGTTTTACAAGACAACAAACCAGCAGCGATGAGTTTTATATTTCGTGCTGTGTTTATGATGTGTTTGCGTGCTTTATGATTTTCTGTCACGTCCTCCTTGCTGCGGCGGCCCTTCTCACGCTGGAGATGAATTTCCCTGCAGGCTGGAATAAAGTGGATCTGCTCTTATCTAATCTGCCGCAGTATGAAGAGTGAGCTGATAGATTTGTGATAAAACGCTCCGGGATCAGAGTGCTGGTCACATTCGTGGCCCCTGACGTGCCTTTGGAGCCGGGATGCAGCTCGGTAGGAAGGCCGGATTAACGTGCCGCCTCGGGGGGATGCAAACATCTTCCTGCTGAGCTCTTAAAGTGCACCAAGGCGATGGCTGGTCATGAATTAGTGTCACTTTCATCCAGCTTCTTGCATTAACATCCTGGGATGCGACACATCGCATTAAAGGCCCCTTTCCTCATGATGGCATATCCAAACTGAAAATTAAATACATTTTTTTTTCCTTTACAGCACTTCTGTTTGGAGTGGCCAAAGGGAATCTGAATCCGACTTGGAAAGAAGGATGCTCTCATCAGTATGGTTCCGAGGATGGGAAAAGAAATCTTGATGACGTGCAAACGTTTGTGCAGTGTGACAGTAAAACAACGAGTGTTTGTCCTGCAGAGGCCGGGTGAAATACACTCCAGGCAGTAATCCATCTGCGTTGTTTACAGCCGCTGTCTGCCTGATGAGGAGCCCCGCTGCACTCCCGCTAAGATTAGCTGCCGTTCAGTCGGTGTGAGGAATCATTCAGGGAAATCCCCCGACCAGCAAGCCGGCCAGTCAGAAGCTGCAACGATATATCAGCGCCGACAGCTACACGGGCTAACGGTACGCTCGAAGGAAGAGGACGAGAAGGGCTACTGGAGAAAATTGGAAATTAGTCCCAAGGATTACAATTCACTCCCTGCTGTAATTCCTCAAAAGAATTATGCCAAAAAAGCTGAAGAACCAGCAGGTTTATGGTGTTTGCTTGCTTTTATTTGCCTCGAAACCAAACCACGGCAAGCAGTGAGCATTGTTTGCATCAGGCCTTAATGGGGTTGGTAGTTCAAACCCCAGCAGCTACTGATGGTTTATAAATAAAACGTCAATATAGGGAGGGAAGAAGGAAGGAGCTAAATACCAATATAAAAGAATAGAAGCAACGATAGAGGATGAGTAACAAAAGAAAGAAGAAAAAGAAGAAACGAAAGGAAAGGAAACAACAATCAGGAAAAATATTTGATTAAATTGGGTTATATGTTTTTGTTCTTCTGTTTATTTTTAAGTCATGGCCTACATTAATTTTGAGATTAGTGCTTATTTATATTTGAGCACTGATATCAGACAAATAAATGAAATGAAATACTAAGGTGTCTTAACTACAGGAGTCTAGTCAAGGAACCCGGGTAGTTTTCTGGGGCCATTGTTAACCTCGTGTTGCCAGGGTTAAAGCAGATTTCCAGTGTAGATATTTACTGCAGAAAAAGACCCTGGATGGGAAGTAATGCTTTTTCAGTTAACCTGGACTTTTGTGAAGGGAGAGTGCAAAGTCTTTTGAATTGGTTCTTTTAAGTATTATACACTCACCGGCCCCTTATTAGGTACATCCTGGGATTACTGGGGAGGCCACCATTTTCCTTCAGAACTGCCTTAATTTCTGGTGACAAAGATTCAAGAAGATGTTGGAATTTCTCACAGATTTCTGTTCATATTGGCATGATAGTCTCTCACTTTTACTGCAGATTTGTTTTCTGTACACCCTTGTTGGCTGCAAATTTCACATTTCACCACATCTCAAAGGTGCTTCAGATTGTAGGTGATTGAGACCTCGTGACTGTGTAGACCATTAAAGTAATAACATACAACTTTTAAGAAAGCAGTTGATCAGTTGATGTTTGGAACCTGGTGCATTATCTTGCTTGATGTAGGTTTAGAAATTAGGTACACTCTAACAATACTCACATAGAGAGTGCCATTTAAATGATGCTCAGTTGGTACTAAGGTGCCCAAAGTGTGACGAGAAGGATCAATGCTTTTATGTTGTGTGATTCTGACCATACCATCTGAATGTTGTAGCTGAAATCAAGTCTCATCGGACCAAGAAACATTTTTCCAGTCTGTTTTGGTGCAATTTTAGTGAGTCTGTGTGAACTGACTCACGATCTTAGCTGACAGTAGTGGTTTTCTGCTGCTGTATCCCTTCTGCTTTAAGGTTCAACATGCTTTGCATTGATGGGTTGTTTTCTGCATATCTTGGTTGTAGCACAAGGTTGTTTGAGCCACCGTTGCATCTCTGTTATCTCTAACCAGTATGCCTATTCTCTTCTGACCTTTGACATCCCCAAGGCATTTTTGTCCACACAGCTGTTCCTCTTTGGAGGTTTCCTCTTTTTCTGAAAATTATCTGTAAACTTGAGAGATGTTTGTGCATGAAAACCCTACAAGCTTTTGATATGCAAGCTCATTTCACGCTGTCTGGGAACAACATCCATGTCACATTCAAAGTCACTTAAATCCATCTTCTCTCCATTTTGATGCTCAATTTGAACTTCAGCAAGCTGTCTTTACAACATCTGGCTGCTTACGTGCTTTACCAAGCAGTTAAACAGATGTACCTTGTAAAATGGCAGCTGAGTGTAAGTTAAAAAGTGTAATTGCTATGGCAGAATCATTGGTTATTGTTTCATTCCTGAAAATCGCAGCTTATTTTAATGATGAGGGCCTGCCTCCCATACTCAGCAACTGAGAGTTTTGGATCACGGGGTCAAACTCCAGGGATAACTGAAGAGAGCTTCCAACTTTTTTCTTGAAGAAATTAAAACATGTTCCTGTCTGGAAAAGTGCTTATCAAACAATTCCCATGTGTTTTTCTTTTTAATTCTTGTTTCCTGCGGAAAAAATAGACTAAAGTGACTTTAAGATTTATTAAGTGTCAACGAATAATATACGGGAGAACAGAAAGAAAGTTCTGGATCATCAAATAACATGTTGCACCCAATCCAGACACTCTCGCTTTTGTTCATTTGTGCTGCTGCATAAGCCATCTCTTCATGCTCTGCAGCCCAAACAGGACGAGTTGTGATTTTAAGTTGAGTCCCATTTGTGTGCCTTGCTGTTTAATTTTCTGTTAATATCACTAAAATGAGTCATCAGCAGAGACGGAGGGAGCTGTCAATAAAGCATTAATTCCAAAATGCAAATTGTTTCTCCAAGGACTCAGGAAGTTCCACAGGAAATCAATTGGATGCTGCAAATAATTTACATTGAAATTCCGTCCGGATCATTTTTAAAAGCTTGATGTTTCTCTTTATTGAATGTCGGACTGAGGCGCATCCTTCAGTGGAGCAGAGATAGCCTGTTTTTACCTGCCCATGACGTCTCGTTTCACTTTTAGCAGAGCCAGGCTTTGATGTGTTGTGCTAAACAGGTGAAACCTCAGTGTGACCAATTAGGCCTCAAACAGAAGTGTTTGAGGGCTACATTCTTTATTTGTTGATGTGTCATTTAGAAAGCTACGAGACAATACTGTCCATTAGCACAAGGAAAAAATCAATACACCAGAGATTAATGGGCTTTTTAATCGAGCACAATTATATTCCTGTGTGTGTGGATGTACCCTCCAGCTCTAAAAGGACTCCATAATTTCCTGTGTATGAGACCACACACTCATGAGTTTAATTACGTTCAGCAGAGCCCCTTTCCACTGCCGGCAATTCTCCGTAGAGGGGGGTTGCACATTGTTCCTGATGGATCAATATGTTATCAGTCCAGATATCAAAAGGATGTGGATGTTTTCCCAAAAGTGGCATCAAAGGAAACGAAAGGGGAGAACCGAAACGGTGAAAAATCTCTCCCCTCATTAAAAACACAGAGAGTCACACAGAAATAAAGAAGGGCACACAGACAGCCAATTGCACTGACACTGTGTTTAATTAGCACGTGGAGAGAGATTCAGGCTGGATGTCCTGCTGCTGTATGAGGCCGAGGTGCATTACTGTCAAGTCACAGGAGAACTCATGATTCAACTCATCCAGATCAAATACTGAGCAAACATTTCTTCCACATTCAGCAGCTGAACGCAAAGATGGAGACAAACCAAAAAAAAAAAATGGTGAAGACATTTCTACAGTTTCATGCCTCATGACAAATAATCTGCAGAAATTCCTAAACTGTCATAGGATGAGTTTGAGTTTGTCAAGAGTCTGGTTTAAAATCCCTTGCTAATGAGACAGGCATCTCTCCAAAGTCAAAAAAACTGTGCAAAAGGACGATCTGTTTAGAAACAAAATGTTATTAAAAAAGGCATGTTGAAAATTATTTAAACCCTTCTCCATTGATCAATGCAAAAATATTCATGGGCATTACAGGAGTCAAACTCTTCTAATTGCTGACCACCTTTTTGCATGTTTTCATTGATAATTTGTTGATTTATCTTGATGAGCTCCAAGTCATTAGGGTTGAAGGGCCTCATTGCAATCACCCATATGTTTAACACCCTCCAAAGATTCTCGATCAGATTTAAGTCAGGGCTCTGGTTTGGTTAATATGACTTCCAGTCAGAAGAAAGATGTTACATGTAAAATTGAAAGACTGCTTAAACTGAACTCCATAGATTTGAGTCTGAAACCATCTGGGATTTTGCCATGAAAAATGCCTGTGAATTCTGTGAAATGAGAATAAGCCCAACAGTACTTTTATTCAGGAGTGAGCAAATATGGTCTTCAAGAGGTAGTATCCTGCAGGCTTTAGATTTGATTTGGGTCGAACTCACCTGATTTAAGAGTTCAAGTTATGACTCCATTAAGACCTGCAAGTCCCTTAAGACACATTCATTATTGTAAGGTGTGTTAAAACACATAATGATTTGGCCCATGTGGACTGAAGCTCTGCTTTTATCAAATTAAGAAGTTAACTATTATCTTGAACATATATTTAGCTTTAAATATGGTCATATATCCTCACTGTAAGTTATGAAACATTATATCAGGCTTGAATTCAACATTCAAGAATGCTAAAATTCTTTAGTAAGAAGAAAACAAAGTAAAAGAGCATATCATTCTCTGTTGTACCTAACATGAATGCAGATAGGAACAGCGGGACATTGTATTGTGGTATGTTTCTGACATGTAAGCATAAAAAGGAGACTAGGGCATTGTTAAATTACAGAAGGAACAAAGTCAACGTTTTCTCCACAACAGGGAACCAATATCTTCCTCAAAAACACCCTGGAAGTCCCCACATTTAGTTTACAGACCCTTTTATCTGTGGCTCTGTGCTCCAGCAGAGGACCAGTTATCTCAGAAATTAATGGCAGCAATAAGCAGCAGCAGGAAGACGCTGGATGATTAGCAAAAGCAATCAGGCTCTTTATTAGATTTATAGGAACAAAGACGCAATTCAGTCTGCAGCAGAAAAAACCTACAGAAGACTAATGACTCATCTGTCCCCAAGCTTCAGCAAGGAGCAAACACAAAACTCCAAGGAGAGCAAAGCCTTCGTCAAACAATACCAAGGAGAAAATTGTTTCAGAGCGTGATGGTGGAAACTGGAACAGGAAGAAGGCTGTTGTCTGAAGAAAATAGGTGTGAGAGCTGAGTCAGCGCAAGATATTGAAACAGCAGGAAGGGAAAATGAAGTTGAAATGAGTTGAAGGAAATAAAAAGTAAGGCAAAAAGTTTAAAAGGAATAGATTTTATGATAGAAAGGAGGAACAGGAGTCACAGATTTGTTTTGTTTATGTGGTTTCCAACACCTTTTTTTATTCCAAACTACTTTAGAGCAAATAATCTCACCTGTCTCATCTGCAAAAAAAACCTATTACCGATGCAGAAACTCAGTGAAAAAGTACACAGTTCATGTCCTTCAGCAAAATTGCTATGTTTCTTGGTTTAAATTAATAAAAATCCTTCATATTACGTTGCCGAGGGGGTTGCAGGAATATTGGATGCAGAGATCAACATAACTGACTATTTGGGTGTACAACCAAAACAAGAGCTGTGTCAGTGTTCTTGAAAGAAGTTGAATCTTTCGCACTGGAGGTTGGACTCTGCCAGAGTTGTTCCTTGTTTCCAATCCTGAATGAAATGTTTATGAACCAGATCAAAATGTCTGGTCATCAAGAAGAGAGCACTTGTTTAGAAAACTTAGATCAGGCCTGAAAATTGACTAAACCAAAAATCTTACATTTAGGCTGATTGATTGATATAAAAGTATAAAAGTTGTTTTGCCAAGTTTTCTTGGAGATTTTCTTGTAATGGAAAACGAACCCAACCGTGTTGTGCCGACCCGAATTGAGTTGAGTAGCTACTAATGGAAAAGAGGAATTTTATTCACTTTTTCTTTTTGATTTGCGGGACAAACCAAAGCTTTTCCACTATAAGTGAACTGCACCAGGGTTCACTGAGATCCATGTTTTCAGGTGAACTAGAGTTCACTTGTTTGGTCCGCACTAGAGTTCACACCTGCCTAAACAAAGTCCATTTTCTGAAGAAACAAACTACGGTCTGTCTAAGGAGGACCAAACAGCCTCTGCTATGAAATTACCTTCAGAGATCAATGAGGAAATAGGAGAAAGCAGCACAGAGCAGGAAAGCCAGGAAAACTTAGATAGTAGTTTTTTCCAAGATCAGGTCAAGTCATAAGGGGAAAGTCTCGGTCAAGTCTCTAGTCTTTTGAGGACAATTCTTAGAGAGCGCAAGTCCAAGTCAATCTCAAATATTGGTGGAGATGTATACATTATTAGAGTATATACAGGGGTTGGACAATGAAACTGCAACACCTGGTTTTAGACCACAATAATTTATTAGTATGGTGTAGGGCCTCCTTTTGGGGCCAATACAGCGTCAAGCCATTCTTCTTGCAGGATAGTGGCCAGGTCACTACGTGATCCTGGTGGAGGAAAACGTTTCCTGAGTCGCTCCTCCAAAACCCCCAAAGTGGCTCAATAATATTTAGATCTTGTGACTGGGGCAGGCCGTGGGAGATGTTCAATTTCACCTTCTTGTTTATAAACCCAAATTTTTTCACCAGTTTTTGCTGTGGTGTAATGGTGCATTGTCATCCTGATACACGGCACCCTTTGGATACAATGTTTGAAACCATTGGATGCACATGTCCTCAAGAATGTTCGGAATTCTTGGCAGTGACGCGCCCATCTAGCACAAGTATTGGGCCAAGGAATGCCAGATATGGCAGCCCAAACCATCACTGATCCCCCCCATGCTTCACTCTGGGCATGCAACAGTCTGGGTGGTACGCTTTTTTTGGGGCTTCCCCACACGAAACTCTCCCAGATGTGGGGAAAACGTAAAGGTGGACTCATCAGAGAAAAAATCATGTTTCACATTGTCCAGAGCCCCAAGATTTGCCCCCCTTTAACCATTGAAACCGACGTTTGGCATTGACATGAGTTACCAAAGGGTTTGTCTATAGCAGCCGGCTGTGTATATTGACCCTATGGAGGCTCCCGACGGACAGTCCGGTTGGAACAGGAGAGTTTGAGGTCCCCCATTTAACTCCTGGCCGTGATTTGGGCAGCCGTGGTTTTATGTTTTTTGGATACAATGCGGGTTAGCACCCGAACATCCCTTTCAGACAGCTTCCTCTTGCGTCCACAGTTAATCCTGTTGGATGAAGTTCGTCCTTCTCGGTGGTATGCTGACATTATCCTGGATACCGTGGCTCTTGATACATCACAAAGACTTGCTGTCTTGGTCACAGATGCGCCAGCAAGACGTGCACCAACAATTTGTCCTCTTTTGAACTCTGGTATGTCACCCATAATGTTGTGTGCATTTCAATATTTTGAGCAAAACTGTGCTCTTACCCTGCTAATTGAACCTTCACACTCTGCTCTTACTGGTGCAATGTGCAATCAATGAAGACTGGCTACCAGGCTGGTCCAATTTAGCCATGAAACCTCCCATACTAAAATGACAAGTGTTTCAGTTTCATTGTCCAACCCCTGTATGTATAGTTTTGACCCCTGTGTAAATTAGAAAAAATCAGCAATAAATTCCAATGCGCACCCAGGTTTCATTTTTGAAAATAAATAAATCATCAAAAGCCGAAATTCAATGCGACATTTATGCCAATGATGAATGTTTGGGTACTTCTAACTGGAAATGTAAATACTTTTTTTTTTCTCAGATCTTCCCAACATCCCCCCTCCCTGCTGATGGACTTAGTGTGTTAATTAATGAGCCATCAGTCAGTGTGAGTGTGTGTTAAATTCCTGTTGCCTTTGATTTCCTTTCCTAGTTTGTGTCCGCGGCTCACACAAAGTCAGGCTCCTTGAGGAGTGAATATTCATTAAAGACCTTGTGGAAAACAGGAAAAGGCCCACTGATTCTCTCCCTAAATCAGCTGCCGTCTGCTTTACAAATTGCTAGCCTTCCTCGGCACATAATTGGCCAGTTTCAATTAGCATCTGTCAGAGGAGACGCCACAGTGGCCGAGTGCTACATAAAATACTAGAGCGGGAGTTTTAATGATCAAAATATGTTAAAGGCGGCGTAACGCCACCGTAATGCCATTTGCTCAGCACTGTCACCTCCTCAAGAAAGCAATTATACAGTGTGTGTCTGCTTTCATTGTCTTTGGTTACATTTTACAGCAGCTTCATAAATCCAGGCAGAGCTGTGTGAACTGGTGCACAAAAATGAGGTGGAGCTCTGATTAATATGATGCCACTTTTTTATGAGGTGACTGTGGGCTGAATAACTATTAAACAATCACCAACAAATTCAAACATGACATACGTTAATGTTGTCAAGTCACTCTTGTCAAGCAGATACTGTAGGCCAAGCATTTGTGACTCTCAGAGAATATTCTCAAAGAATATCAGCCACAAATACACAAAAAAAATGCTAAAAACCTGTTAGTATTTTAATTGAACAATTTCTGATGATACACAACCTTTAACACTTCTTTGCACCCCTGCTAAAGATGAGTAAAAAGCCTTAAATAAATCACTATTATATTGCAGTTAAAAAAGAAACTCATGATGAAAGATAAGCTTTTGTCTGCAATAACCCCTGACACTTCCTATAAAATAAATCTAACTGAAGCAGCTTTTAAATTTGTACTTGGTGCACATGTAACCTGACAGAGAAGCCTATTTTTCTTAGCCACTCTTCAACAAGGAAAAGACAAGAGAAAATGTCACTCAAGTAAGCCAGAGGTATGTGGATCCTAATCCTCCTGAAGGAACCAGTTTTTCATCTGGTAGATCTCCAGGTGTTTTCACAAGTTTATGATGCTAATCATTCTCACAAGGTTCCTTGTGAGAGTGCTGGGTGGGGCGTGGCAGACCCTCTTTCCCACCCATTTTTCTTTTTAAATGCTCACTGCAACAACACGCATCAACACCACATTTGAGCGTTTGGAGGTAGGCTTGGGGTCTTTTCACACCCTCGTTTGCTGTTTGCCATCTGGGGTCGGAGGATGGGAGGGGAAGCGGGCCTTCTGGTTGGGATCTGGGGCTGGGGGTGAGGTTCGGGTCTTGGGGGTTGTCTGGTGCTGGTGCTGGCTCTTAGGCCCTCTCGGGATCATTTGGATTGACTTGGATCCCCGGCTTCAGTGCCCGTTCCTTCGGTTGGGGAGGCGTCGTGCTCCAGCGAGGGGGTCTTGGCCGGGCGGTGTGCAGTGTTGATTGAGATGTTGCTGGAGGGCTGGAGGGGTCAGGTGGATGGGGCGGTGGAGCATGTCTTGTGCCCACACTGGGGCGGCTGATGGGATGTGGTAGGCCTGGAGTGGTTGGCCTGCCCGGCCCGGTTACCCAGCTGTTGTGTGTTTCCCTCTCACGGACTGATGGGCTGGGGCTGCTGACGGTGGCTGAATGGTTGGGCGCGCTTGGCAGTGTGCTGCTCTGCTGGCTGTTGTGTCGTCTCTGGGGGGGGGGGGGGGGGGGGGGGGGGGGGGGGGGATTGGGGGTGTCAGGGTGGCGGGGCTAGGGGGTGGCGTGGGGGACTGCAGCGTGTGGGGTGAGGGGGTTGTATCCTCTTCTTGGATGTGGGGTCACCGGCATCAGGATCGGCTGAGCGGCGATGGTAGAGCTGAGCTGCATAATGTTTCTACCAGGGCTATCAGTGGCAGTGATGTGGTGTGTCTGTGTGGTTGCGGGGGCAGGGTGGGGGATGCCGGCCCCGAGTGCTTGCCACTGGCGGGGGACCTTTTGCCGGGTGAGTTTGTCCCTTATTGGTGTGGGGTCAGGGGGCTCCGTGGTGAGCTCGGTGCTCGACGGTGTCTGCCTTGGGGAATTCCAATCCCAACCCCATGAGACCTCCACCAACAAGGTCTCATGGGGTTGGGATTGGAATTCATTGGGGGTTAGGACTATTTTATTCTGTGGCGGTTCTGGTTGGGGGGCTTGTTTTGGCCATCTAGACCCCTCTTTTGTACATGGCCCCCTCCCCGGATGAGGATGGGGGTGGTTGGGGGACTGGGGTCAGAGCGGGGGGTCGGATCCAGGCTGGTGTCGCTCAGGTTCAGGCAACGAGCCCGGGCTAGCCCAGACCAGGTTCAGGTGCTGGGGTGGTCTGCCTGTCTCCACCTCCGGAGGGAAGGGGACCACCTCCTGGGTTTCGGCACCTGCACCTGGGAGTATAGAGTATGTATGGGGAGTGTGAGAGAGTGTACAAAGTCCATTGTTGTTTGTCTTTACATTGGGTGCGTGGGTGTGAGTGTTTTTATGTGTACGCATGAGGGTGGGAATGTGTGATTGTGATTGTGTGTGCCTGTTTTTTTGTCTCCGCTTGGGTCTTGGGCTGCTCCCTCTCCTGGATCAGTTTATGGCCCCATCAAATGTGGGGCCTATTCCCTCCCCGCCACACTACCTACCGGTGGTTGGTATCTCTGCCTGCCGGTGTACTTGTGGTTCTTGGTCTCTTCTTGGTGTGTGCTGGCTCACTCCCGGTGGCTGCTCGCCGGCGCCTGGATCCCTGGGCTCGGTTGGGCCTCTGCTTTGGGAGTGATATGTCCTGGGGTCTCGGGTCTCTGGGTTCATGGCTGGATCTGCTCGGGCGTAGACGGCTGCTGGCGGGGTCTGTGGGCTCGTCGCTGCAGCTCCCTGGGGCTTCTGCACTGTGGCTGCTGGGTGGTTCCCCTGGGATTCTCCCCTGCTCCTCTCTGGGGGGGTTACGGTAGTCCCGGCGGCGGTTCCCCTGGGGTTCCTGTGCTCAGGGGGGCTGTGGCTCTGTGGCTCCTCACACTCACTATTGAGAAACCTTGTATGCACATTTATATGGAGGACCGATCCTGACATAATTAAAAATAAAAGCAGAAATATATATATATTGTTTTTCCTTTTCCTTGGACATGCATTTTCATCAAGAAATGGACATATTTTCTTTTTTCTTTTCCTTAGACATGCGTTTTCATCAAGAAATGTACATATTTTCTTTTTGCTTTTCCTTAGACATGCCTTTGTTCTTTTTACATTTCCTCGTCTCGTCTTTTTCCTTTACCGTATGCATTTCTCCTTCACAATGCAAATGAGGAGGGCTGCCTTCTTGCTCCAGCTCCTCTACTATTGGTCAATAAACAGGAAGGAGAAGGAGGAGGATCCATGTGCAGGCCGAGGGTGTGTCCCAATTCAGGGGCTGGATCCTTCCAAGGCCGTACTTGTAGGCCGATTATGTCACAGCGCGGCGCGTAAGGTATGTCAAGTGCGGCCGACAAATGTGTCCTTTTGCTCGATTTGAAGGATGGGTTGTGAGGATCCTTCGCGGTCCATCATTTCCCATGATTCAAAGTGGATTGGAGTAAACTGTGAAAAATTACACTTTCTGTGACACAAATGAACAATGTTTTTAGTGCGGGAATATAACTGTATAGACGTAAAAAATCTGATTTATCAAGACATCGCTTAATTTCAAATGTGCTCCGACGTGTTCGTGGTTTTCCGCTCCCACCGTAGGAACTGCCAGCTTTCCTCGCCAGCAAACTAGCCTCGGAGAGATCTGACCGGACTCCCGGCACTGAGCTCCCGCTGGCAGTCATCACAGTGAACGTTAAACACAAGTGATTTCTAACAGTTTGTGTTAGTTTTATTTTAATGTATTGTGTCATTTGTTCATGTAAGTCGATTTGACATTACAGTTGATATTAAAACAGCCTGAATAAATGGACAATTTTATGTAATCTTACCGTATCGCTGGAGAGTGTGATTGAGAATAAATAAGCTTTTAAATATTCACTTTTGATGAAGAAATGTGCTATATGCAGGGGTGAAAGTAGTTTTAAATTCTTGCCAGTACTTAGGGGTGGAGTTAGAGGGGGGGCTGGGCAGGCACTGGGGGCATATATGCATGCATATATATATATATATAATATATATATATAATGTGTGTGTGTGTTAATTGTTAGTCTCATCTGTGGTCCCCTCGAGATTTCTCTCTCTCTCAACAAAGTCCAAACTCAAACTAATTAAAATGTATCAATATTTTACTATACTGTAGGCTGTCTGTATAAGGCAGAAATTAGAATCACTTGACAATTTAGAATCTATATATTTATAGATTTCAATTGTTAAAGAACTGCCATGTATGAAACAATGATAAATCCTTTTCTGATGCATAACTTTCCATCTTCAGTTTCCGTCTTTTCTTTTGAACAAAGAAGTTATCGTTCTCTGCATTGTGGTCAAGTTTTGATTTCATTTATATAAAAAATTTCACAGTTCGGTTGTTTTCACGGTTTTTATTTAAAAGTCTGTAGATGGTAAGTGATTTATTGTTCGTCCTGTCCTAATGCAAGCGGCGTTTTTCGATCTCCTTGGCAACCGCTCTGTTTTGGAGATAAGCGCGCATGCGCTCTCGTTAGTGTATGTGAAATCTCTGGTCATAAGTGATGTTTTCGAGCTGAACTGTGTTGTATTTCAGCAAAATACCGTGAAACACAACAAGTTACTCTCCCTTTGCTTTTAACTGGGGTATTTAGCAGCAAGCAGAAAGACATTAAATGTAGCGGTGCTCGTTTTAAAGGCTGGCCGTTCACAAAAGCCTCGAGCTCCGAGGGGAGAGAAGCAAAGCAAGAGCATTGAGGCTCTAGCATAGAACGAACAGTTTGCAGCCGTATGTTGTGATTATGAATCTGAAAATATTATTTAATATTAATAATTTAATATTTTATCAAATAATATTTCGGTCTGTTAAGGGTTGTCCTGTGAATACCAGCCCAGTAAGGCGATGGTATTAGGATAAAATAGAAAGGTGTGAGCCAAGCTCTGACATTATTGAACAGCAAAACTCTGCACTCACATGGAATGAATTCACACAATTTCTTAAAATACAAGAATTTATTAACAAAAATAAGTCAACAAAAAGTCAAACATATTTCAATCAACAAACTCTTTACTATGTTAAAACAATCCAACTAAACTACCAAGCAGAATTAAAGAATGACGAAGACTAATGGGCTATGTACAATATAAACAAGTTGATTAAAGATGATTGGAAATCATGACCGAAAGAGTGATGCAACATTACCATGCAATGTTCATGTTTGAGAACCAAGTATTATCTTGAAGAATCTGGAAACGGAGTTAAGTTAGTCTTGGAACCAACTTAGGCAGTAATCAGTATACCTTTAGACAACCATTCACAATGCAAGATCAGATAAAATATTATTTTAATAAAATAATGTTTAAAGAATGATCTGCTGAATAAAACCAACCTTCTGGATGACTAATTCTCAACGGTGTCTCATTAGCTGCCTTTATTTAATAAAATAAAATTTAAGGGAAAATTTTGGAAAAGAGCCAAATCTTTCTGGAGAAATGGGGCTTAATGGTGTTTACTTAGTTATCAAGTTTAGCAAAATAATGTTTAGGGAACTATTATTTACTAGATTGAAAACTAACAACCTTTCTGGGTAAATATTCTTTAGCAGGCAAGCACGTGTTCTAAGCTGTTAGCAGTTAAAGCTAAGAAAAGAAGCTGATAGCTTAGCATCAGAATCAAACTCACACCTTTAAAAATACCGTTAATAAAAGAGTTAAAATGCATAAGCGCGGACGATTATGAGAGATCAATTATGATAAATCTTCTGTGTTAAAATCATCCCTTTAAATAAAGTTTGTCTTAAATTTAAAAACACACAAACACAGAACACAAAACTGAGCACGTGTGTTGCAGATAGCCTGCTAGCACTAAGATAGCAGAGTTCAACACGAACAAAACCAAACTTCATAAAATGAAAACGTTCAGGTCATTTCATCATAAATATCTCTCTATTACTCTGCCCAAACCCTAACCTCGTATGAACCGTGCTGAGGAAAATCTGTCCATGGCGACGACGACTTTTGAAGAAAGCTCTGTGAACAAAAGGGTTACCTTCCAGCTAACCTCCAGAGCAGTTACTGGGCGGCTGCTCTGTCGGGCCGACCAAACTGCACGTTACCACGGTGATGCAGACTCGGTTGTCCTCCTTCCAGACCGGGAGAACCGCTTCACTCGGCTTGTAGAGACCGCGTCTCTGTAGGGAGTTCTCTGGAACACAGTTTGCTTCTGCAGCAATCAGAGAAAAGTTTTTACCGGAGTTTAATGTTGAAATCCATGGCTGGGTCCCAACACATAGCTGGTTCTGGATGACGGCTTTATAGCAGACAGCTGTCCTTCCCTCTTCCCAGTACTGTGACCGGCGCAGAATCTTTTAGTGGTACGCAGTACCGGACCATACTGGCTCACTTTCACCCCTGCTCACAACCCATCCTTCAAATCGGGCAAAAGAAGGACACATTTGTCGGCCGCATTTGACAGACCTTTTGCGCCGCGCTGTGACGTAATCGGCCTACAAGTACGGCCTTGGAAGGATCCAGCCCCTGAATTGGGACACACCCTCGGCCTGCACATGGATCCTCCACCTTCCTGTTTATTGACCAATAGTAGAGGAGCAGGAGCAAGAAGGCAGCCTTCCTCATTTGCATAATGAAGGAGAAATGCATACGGTAAAGAAAAAGGCGAGACGAGGAAATGTAAAAAGAACAAAGGCATGTCTAAGGAAAAGGAAAAAGAAAATATATACATTTCTTGATGAAAGCGCATGTCTAAGGAAAAGGAAAAAGAAAATATATACATTCCTTGATGAAAATGCATGTCGAAGGAAAAGGAAAAAGAAAATATGTATATTTCTGCTTTTATTTTTAATTATGTCAGGATCGGTCCTCCATACATGCGCGCTCACACTCAGACCCACAGGTGTTTAGATTCAGGTGTTAACAAATACACAAATGTTCTATATTGAGCCGCATTTACCACTAAATACATCTTGCATTCATAAGTGCTGTGCACCTTTCGGTAAAAAAGCTGGTAATACGAACGTTTCTGCAGGTGTAGAAGCAAGCAGGGTGTTATCTTGTATTCTCTTCATCCTTCTTTCTTTCCTCCATTCTATTCTCCTCCTCTCCCCTTTTTCTTTTTGCCCCCCATTCTCTCTTTCGTGCATATTTTTTTCCTTTTCATTTCTGTCTCCGTGTCCGTAACTATTGAAATAATCCCAAAGCAGTTTCTAATAAAGTTTCTTTTCATGAATATCAAGCAGAGCTTTAAAGTGTCAGCTGTAATGCTCCACTTGTGAAAGTAAATCTGTTGGACTTTTTCTTGGCACTCAGACAACAATTCTGAGTGCTTCTCTGCTGGACAGGACATGGAAAAAAAAAAGAAAAGATCTGAATGCTCAATCTTTTGTACAGTGGTTCATTGATGTTGCTGTGGGCTTGTTTCTAATCCAAATGCCTTGAAAACTCAGTTAGAGTGAATGGCATCATGAAGGTTTAGAAATACCAGAAGATTTTAAATAAAAAAGCAAATGTGGCCAAATCAACCTACGAATAATTCACCTGGCACAAACTCAACCTTGTTCTGTGGTCATCTCTGACCCCAATCCTATATTTCACATTCTGTGGGATGAGCTAAAAAGAAGAGAGCATAAGAAACAACCCAGGACTCTACTGAGGATGTGCCAAATGTAAAGAGACTTTTTTTATGTTTTTAACTATACATTTTCCTACTGAATGATTTAGCCAACTTAAATGTTTCCCATTAGTGTCAGTACTTCAGGAGGGTGGCGCATCCAGGAGGGTTTCAAACACAACAAATACAAAAGAAAATACTATCATTACTCGATACAAATGTTGGTACCTCAGGGACAATAATCATGATTTTTAATACATGAGCACTTGTAATGAGCTATGAGAAGTACCATTTTAAGATATTTTAACTACATTACTGATTATTATATAATAAATAAATTATTAAGTAACAACCATTATGAATAGATTATCAGAAATATTGTTTTATCTGGTATTTTATTTATATTTAATATTTTTTTATTTAAAAAAAATATTCTTTCATTTTTCAGTTAGATAAGAGAGATCAAACTGTTTCTGCAGTTTGTTATTCAAATGAGTTTTAACTGGATATTTACTCATAAATGTTTGGCCACATGTATTCAGTTAATTAGTTCAGATACTCAACACTAACAAGTTACATGGTCATTGGGAACTAGACTGATTGGGTTGTGGTCTAATTTTAATAACCGAGGATGATAATTTAACGTTGTGGGGTCTGAGTAAAGAGAAAAGTGAGCTTCCTCTCCTGCAAATCTGAGCTGACTGAATGCTTCGAAACACTCACAGGAGTTTTTATTAAAACATGACATAGTCAGATCAATGATTCACACTTTTTCCTAGCTGGTTTTGTATCGTCAAGTTATCCGTTACAGGTCATCCAGCTCTCCAGGCTCAAAACCTTCCAGCATCAGAGGCGTCCTTTCTTTTCATTTTTATTACAGGGCTGAAAGGAAGTTGTTGAAAGGCTCAACTCCTCGCTCTAATCCCCAACAGCAGGTTGTCCCTTTCTGTGAGTTTGTCTCCATGTCTTTCTGCTGGCAGACGATAGCTGTGTACATCATTTGTTGGCATCGGAGTTAAATTCTATCTCTTCGTCCCAGGTGGCTTTGATCCGCCAGAAACTCTCCCTCATCTTCCCTGCTTTCCTTCTTGCGCTTGATTATGGTTTTGTCTCTCTTTTTTTCTTACCACCTTGTGCTGAAAGTTGCCAAACTCCTGTCCTGCATGGCTTTAAAGCAGAAGAAAGATGACAGGCAGCTGAGCTTGAAAAGAGAGGAAATGAAATCAAAGCTCCCACCTTCCTGCTTTCCACCTCCATATATTACCGCTGAAGAAGACAACATATTCTATTTTATAGCTCCAAAGAATCAGCTTCAAGGCAAACATCAGCTGAAAGAAGCATCCAGGCGATGTGACTTTTTATAAATCAGTGTCAGATTATTTGAAGAAAAATCCAAACTGAATTGAAGATTATTTTTTATCAAACTTGACAAATGACAATTTTAGAAACTTTTTTGTAAAAAAAAGTCAGTCAGTCAGTCAGTCATTTTCTACCGCTTATTCCATAGTGGGTTGCGGGGGAGCTGGTGCCTATCTCCAGCAGTCTATGGGCGAGAGGCGGGGTACACCCTGGATAGGGCGCCAGTCCATCGCAGGCCTAAAAAAAAGTCGGATTTTATAAAAAACATTATCAATACAATTATTTTGTGAGTGAAATGTAAAATAGAGAAATTCCTATGAGTCAGATGAAAAATCTAACTCATTTGTCTTATTCCTATTTATGACCCTTTTTTTCCCCACTATTCATGTTGATGGACTTTATGGACCATTTCCATCACAGTCCTCATTCTTATTTAAATCCAATTCCTATCCCTATTAAGGGCCATTTTTCATCTCACTCATCTTCCTCATCTTTTTTTATAACCACTTCCAACACATTCATCCCCATAGCCCTTCACTACCTTTTCTCCCACTCACCAACCTCATCTTCTTTATGACACCTTTCACATCCACTCATCCTTTTTGTCTTCCTTCATGACTCATAATCATTCAAATCAATGTATAACCTGCTAATTTAAAGAAATAAATTTTTACCGCACTATAGAAACTGACTCTAAGACGTTCTAGGGGTGTTCATAAATTGGAAAGAAAATATCCCTACTTATTCACCTTTTTCCACATGACCTGTCATGACAGATCCCAAAAGCAGCTCAACCTACTGCTTCACATACTGTCATTTAACCTTGTCTAACCTATTACTCCAGAGAAGGAGATGTTTCTGTTGAGATCATGAACAAACATTCTAAAAAGCATAATTCTTGAAAGTGTATGTTTGATTTGAATAATCACAAAAAAATAGAAAACTTGTAACATGAGAGATAACTGACGAAACATGCATAACCTACATACCAGTTAAATTAGACAATCATATAATCTAAACAATGTTATGGTTTAAGTGTTACTAAACAGCTGTACATAAAATTAATGATATCTGAAAGAGGAACATAACATCATGTTAAAAT
>JAHHUM010000767.1:0-49149 GCA_036173005.1 Crenichthys baileyi | reverse complement strand
AAAAAATCCTTCCTCACCTCAAGCCAGTCTTGAAGGCTGCCAGCTATTTCCAGCCATCTCCATGGTGAGCTGGGAGAAGTCAAGAGGTGAGAAAATAATTTGACCAGAATCTCACACCTCTTGAATTCCCTCACCATTCCTCCCGCTTGGTCCCGTTGGCTGGTTCCTTCTGTCATAATATGGTTTTTTGATGGGCCAATATGCGAGGAAGAACTCCTGAAGCTCCAGGTTTGAAGGTAAGACGAGTCTTTATTTTCCATGGCAGGACACAGACAGGGTAGCAAGCACGCAGCAGCAAACATACATACACATAACATAAGGAACCAGCGGGGAACAAAGAAAACTAACGGGCTTAAACACAAAAACTGAACAGCAGGGGGAACCAATGACAAACGTGACCAGACAATCAGGGGAAAACACAGAACAGGTGTGGGCTTGGGGTGCTGGGAGACAGAAAACAAAGGACTAGACCAGGTAATATTACAAAAACACAAGCAGGTATGACAATACAGGCCCCGCTAAGGCTGCCATTTATTGTTTTGTTGTTCTCTGTGCAGTATTTTTTATTTTTTATTCTGGGTAATAATGTTATTTTGTTCTGTATTGTTCTGCCTGCTAGTAATGGGAGTCCAGGGGCCAGTCTGTGGAAAAGAATTTCCCCTTGGGGACAGTAAAGTCTAGTCTAAAGTCTTGTAGGGTGAACATAGTGGAAAAAGTTGAGGCTTGTCCTCATTTGGACAATATGTTCTCATTTTATTTGAGGGAGAGAACTCTACCTTGCATAATATACTTTAATCTGAAAAGGTAATTGCTCTGTGAATCAGTCAATGCTGGAGTAACTGTTACTTTCGTTTGTTTTTTTTTTGTTTTTTTACTTTAATTTCTCATTCCTGACTAAAACAGTGCTTTTTTGACAAATATTCCCTCTGGTATTGGATGCAGACCACAGACCACAATTTGACAGACTTAAGGTTTGCGTGTCTAAACAGGTGGCCAGCAGCCCAGGAGCACCACAGAAGTCTGTACTCTACCCATTTCTTTTTACTCTGTACACCTCAGACTTCCAGTACCATGGCGTGGAAACGAACATCTCATCTTGAATGTGAATAAAACAAATAAGATGATTGTAGATTTCAGAAGAAAAAGGAATAGGTCAATAGGTCCTGTTTTGTGGATGAGCCACACAGTGGTGGATGAACACAGGACATAGGTGGTGGTAAGTGTTTTTATGTCCCTAGCTCTGATTCTGCTACCCCAACAGATGATGGCAGAAGAGATCACACTCTCCAAAACAGACTTATAGAAGATATGCAGCATTTTGATGCAAACAAGTGACCTAAGCTTCGTCAAGAAGTACAGTCTGATCTGTCCCTTGTAGACGGCTTCACAGCTGCATCTCCACTCCAGTCTGTTGTCCAGGTGAACACCGAGGTATTTATACTCCTCCACCTCTACTTCTTCTCCTTTAATAGAAAAAGTGTTTGATCTTCTTGATCTATTCCTGTTTCTCTTAAAATCAACCCTCATCTCCTTTGTTTTATTCACATTCAAGATTAGATGATTGTTGCTACACCATGTGACAAAACGGTTCACCAACTCTCTGAACTCAGCTTCTTGTCCATCTTTGATAAACACCAAAACTGGAGAGTCATCTGAGTATTTCTATAGATGTCTTGTACTGGAAGGGTAAGGTTTACAGAGTGAAAAGACATGTTATCGTTAAATGTTGTCTCCTCAGCCCAGATATTGAACTGTTAGCAGCAAGTTTTGGTTCATATTCACATAAGCAAATTATTTACTAAACATTGCACAATGTTATTTTCTGGATTTTTGTTTTAGATTCCATCACTCACAGTTAAAAAGTATCTATGATTAAAAAAAATTAACTTCTACATGCTTTGCAAGTGGGAAAACCTGCAAAATCAACAGTGTATCAAATACTTGTTCTCCCCACTGTAGTATGTACAGTCTCACCAATAACACCCTAGTTGAACTAACCCAGAGAGAATATGTCTCTATTTATCTGCCAGTCTCCCCCTCCAGGTGCACACAATATTCATTTTCCCAGAGTCTACGGTCGAAGAACTTGGCTGAAAAACCATTAAGCAGATAACACTTTGCGGAGCGTCAGCTCCTTCAGATACAGTTTCTTGAAGGCCACACACTTCTGCAAGCAAACTCCTGCATATAAGGTCATACTTGGTTCAGCTAGTACACAAAGTAACTCAACTGTAATGCTGCATAATTACAAAGTGAAAATAATAAAAGATCCTAACATCATAACAATCACATTTTTCCAACACAAAGCTTCCCTGCACACTTCAAATGTTCACATCAGTCATGGATCATTCTGTTTTAAACAAAATCAGGAGATGGTGGTGCTCTTTTGCCTTCCTCTCCCACCCTTCTGTCTCTAGAAATCAGGTGAAGAGGCATCTGGAGAAACTGAACTGGAACAAGGCTGCAGGATCAGATGGTGTTAGCCCCAGAGTCCTAAAGGCCTTTGTGGAGAAGCTCTATGGTATTCTGCAGCATATATTCAACCTTCATGAGAAGGTTCCAGGGGAGTCGTAGACATCCTGCCTTGTTCCTGTACCACAGAAAACGTATCCATCCGTCCTGAATGACTAGACCCTGTTGCCCATACATCCCACATCATGAAGGTCCTAGAGAGCCCTTTCGACAAGCGTCAATATTAGAATGTGGTTTCCCCCTTTAGTTTGTTTTAATTGCTACCATCAGTCCTATGCTAATCCTATATTAATTTAAAATGTCTATGAAAATACTGTTAACATTTCTTTTGTATTTGTTTAGTGATTTGTAAATTTTGACAGTTAACAAATCCTACATGCTTTCTTTTATATAGGGTCTAAAGGACCAGTCTCAGATCAAGCTGAATATTGTCAGATGTCCTCCAGTGACTACAGTTCTTATCAGACGGCCAGATGTGCGCTACCAGCTGGGATTCAGTGTCCAGATGGGCATTGTGAGTAGTGTTGGGATCTTACTCTTTTATAGAAAATATTTTTACACTGTTAACTTTTTGATTAAAGTTGTGTTTTCATTTGAAGTAACTACTACATTAATCCATCAGATTTGTAGCCTTATGCGTGGTGGCATTGCTGAAAGAGGAGGTGTAAGAGTGGGTCACCGTATCATTGAGATCAATAGTCAAAGCGTGGTGGCAACTCCTCATGAAAAAATTGTCCAGATCCTGTCTAACGCTGTGGGAGAGGTGAGACAATACACAAGACTATATTTAGAGATAAAATATTTTAGTCAATTTCTTCCTCTTACAACCCACTTAAGAGTACTGAAGATGTAAGAAAAGTGGATTTTCACACAATTTTGGGGATCTATTAACTTTGACTTTGTTTATTGGTTTTCTAATTTAATTTGAAGATCAGTGAGGCTGACTGCATAAACATATAGGTGGCACAAAGTTGAGTCCTTGCAGTAGGCAAAAAACTATAGTAGACTTAAGCTCAAAATGTTACAACTTTAAAACTGACCTATTTCACATAGAACACTCATTACTGTAAGGACCTGACCACTGTGTAAGGTGATTTATCAAACTTCCTTTTTCATGCAGAGTTGATTTCATCTTCCAAGGTGCAATTAAAGTTATAACAAAATCTTTAAGATTATTTAAGGTGGAAAACCTGGTGCTCCTTGGGGTCTTACGTTTGCAAATAGAGGGTGTTTAGTACTTTGGGTGCTGCTGGTTCAATGAAATACAAACACAAGTCTTATTCAATAGAACCTGCAACTTTCATTGTTTGTTATTTTTTTGCCTCAGCAACCACAGCAGAACTTGGAAAAGTCCGCCAACCTCTGACTTCCCAGATTGAATTCCAACTTTAGGGGGCGTCCTTGTATTTCAGACTGGGGGCTGGGAAAATCTGAGTTCAGAGTAAAAAATGCTTGATGGCTATGCCATTATCTGTTAACTGTCATCAAAAACACTTATTTAATTTCAGCTTAAAGCTTTATTGATTTTTAGACAGCTGTTCTCAAAGGAATTAATTGAGTTTTCTTTTCTAACTCAACTCAGTCAGATCCGATGATTTTATTGTGATAAATTTTACTTTACAAATGTCCACAAATCTCACATAAGAGAATGTGAGTTATAGAGTAAATGTCTTTAAGAGACAGATGAAATAAATCATGGTTGTTGTACCATCACTGATATTAATAGTGAAAAGGAGAAGGAAAGCCAGAAAAACAGGACATTGATTAGAACCAACTAGGTAGCAATTCCTTCACTAATCTTCCGTAAAATGTCTGATTTGAAATGATTTTCTGCTTTGTTGTCTGTGTTTAGATTCACATGAAGACCATGCCGGCTGCCATGTATCGCCTGCTGACCGCTCAGGAGCAGCCTCTCTACATTTGAAAAGCCTTTCACACTTTAAACCCACTCCTGAAGCCTCTTTCTTTCTTCAGTTACTTTCTTGTCCCGTGTTAACTTAAAACCAAAATTATTCATCTGTATTTACTATAAGAGCTTCCTCTTTTGGGTTTATTACTTTAGAAAAGGATGATTGCACTTTACTGAATGTGAGCTTCCAGTTGTACAAAAACCTAAAATTGTTCTTTGTGATTTGGTGTTGATGTTTGAAGAGTTAACTTAAACTTTAATATAGAAACATTATGGTATCCCTTCACTGTTTAGGCAACTAAGACTTGTTTGAAATATGAAAATAAAAAAGTTATCTTGCGTGGAATTCGTTAAATTTATGTCCAGAGATACATATGGTAAAAAACCTACTTTGCTTTGTTTTTTTATTCCAGCTTTGGGTACCAACATGCTAAAATATTACTCAAGTTGGACCACATTTTTACCCAAAATCTCTCTAGGAAAATCTTGGTTAAAAAAGGATGTGAAGACATTTTTAGTTGGGCTATTCAACATAATTCCTGAATGCTGGAGCCACTCCTGTTATGGAGCCATTCCCAGCATGAAAACATCTCTATTTTATAGTGATTTAATTTTCTGCAGGGACACACTCTAATCTTCCTGTGATCCTGAACACAAGTAAAGCTTTAAATGAGACAGGGAGTGGGTGTTTAACATTACAGCCAGCCTTCATCGTAAATATATATCCTGGCTTGCTAATAGTCATATAGTTTATGAGTAATCAGTGCCAGGGAGGGTGCAAACCAAGACATGCAGAGCTTGGGTGTCAGCCAGGGCCTTTATGAAGAATGTTAAACACCGTTGGGCAGTCCACAATGCTGGCAGTGCATTATAATTCAGTTCATATCAACATTGTCATCTTAGAAATTGTTCATAAATTCTCTGTTTGATATAGGGATTTTGCTGGTTTGTACTTACCTTATAGAAGCACACTAAACACTACTTTCAGAAAATCCGCAACATTTTTACACCCCACAAAGCAGTTTAAAACTTGCAAGGAACAAAATTAGTCAACTGATGCACAGTTATGTTTTATTTTGTTCACAGAAATTTATATTTCTAATATAAATAAATACCTATATAAATTAAAATGTCATTGCTGAGTCATTTTAAATATACAGCATATACCGCTAACACGTAAACTCAAAGGTCAACTAAAAACCAATACAACCAGGTTGGAGGCTAAAAAACAAACGGTAAATTTTCCAAGGTAGTGGGCTTGTTTGATGAAGAAATGCACATTTTCAAAATAATATAACAACAGGAAGGCTTCGAGTTTGCAACAATAGCAACGGATTGGAAAATACGACAAATCTTATTGTTGCTGTATTTTCTATAAAACAGAAATACAGTCATCAGATCTATTACCAGTTCAAAATGTATGAAATAGGCTCTAGGTGTATACACTGGTGAATCTGAGCAGAACTACACTGACAAGACAGTTTGCACAAGTATTTGAAATAGAACATGTGTGTTAACATTCTTAGTCCCGTTTGAGGCAGCAACCAAACGTCAAAAGACACTTGGACTATTTGCAAAATTAATAAACCTCTCAGGGAAGTATACTATAAGAAAGAATATTGAATAATATGAATGTAATTTAATTGTACTTTAACATGCAAAGAAATTGCATGTGAAAATGAAGACAACCTGTACAACTAAGTCTAGGTTCATTTTCTTTAACCTTCTAAAAAAGGGGCCGGATCTGTTCAGTTTGATCTCCAAGTCTTTATTTCTGATTAATTTAATCTGCAAAATCAAAATGAAACATTATTCAAAAAGCTATGGATCTGAATTAAAGTGGTGTTGAAAACTAAATTGTTAAACTGAAGGATATCCTCAACCAAATGAAGTTGCTCTAGCATTTGGAACAATTCAATCAAAGCAACAAACCAAAAAGTAAAATTGTGGAGACATAGAAAACACAGTTTCCATAAAATCATTCTGCTGCACTCAGTCCATCATTTTCAGAGTCACCACTTCAGGAATTGGGCAAATCACACAAATGGATATTTCTATTGAAGATGATAGAAAACTCCTTAGAAAGCAGTTGATGGAGACTAATGCCATCATGAGTGTACACCCAGCGTTCTCCAGTCCAGTCGTAGCGTTTCGGCCCACTGTGAACACAAAAGGAAAAAACAAGTAAAAGTTTCTAAATATTTACCAAAGAAACTTGGTTTGGAAAGTTTCAGTCAGTATTTAGAACAGAAAGAATATTGGTGAAAAGAATAAAAACTGCTGATTGATGATTTGCTAGGAAAAAACATTTACAATATACACTGCTCAAAAAAATAAAGGGAACACTTAAACACAATATAACTCCAAGTAAATCGAACTTCTGTGAAATCAAACTGTCCACTTAGGAAGCAACACTGATTGACAATCAATTTCACATGCTGTTGTTCAAATGGTAGGGCAACAACCCAGCAGCAGGACCGCTACCTCCGCCTTTGTGCAAGGAGGAACAGGAGGAGCACTGCCAGAGCCCTGCAAAATGACCTCCAGCAGGCCACAAATGTGCATGTGTCTGCAAAAACGGTTAGAAACCGACTCCATGAGGATGGTATGAGGGCCGATGTCCACAAATGGAGGTTGTGCTCACAGCCCAACACCGTGCAGGACGCTTGGCATTTGCCAGAGAACACCAGGATTGGCAAATTCCCCACTGGCGCCCTGTGCTCTTCACAGATGAAAGCAGGTTCACACTGAGCACATGTGACAGATGTGACAGAGTCTGGAGACACCGTGGAGAGCGATCTGCTGCCTGCAACATCCTTCAGCACGACCGGTTTAGCAGTGGGTCAGCAATGGTGTGGGGTGGCATTTCTTTGGAGGGCCGCACGGCCCTCCATGTGCTCGCCAGAGGTAGCCTGACTGCCATTAGGTACCGAGATGAGATCCTCAGACCCCTTGTGAGACCATATGTTGGTGCGGTTGGCCCTGGGTTCCTCCTAATGCAGGACAATGCTAGACCTCATGTGGCCAGAGTGTTTCAGCAGTTCCTGCAAGATGAAGACATTGAAGCTATGGACTGGCCCGCCCGTTCTTCAGACCTGAATCCGATTGAGCACATCTGGGACATCATGTCTCGCTCCATCCACCAACGTCACGTTGCACCACAGACTGTCCAGGAGTTGGCAGATGCTTTAGTCCAGGTCTGGTAGGAGATCTCTCAGGAGACCATCCTCCGTCTCATCAGGAGCATGCCCAGGCATTGTAGGGAGGTCATAAAGGCACATGGAGGCCACACACAATACTGAGCCTCATTTTGACTTGTTTTAAGGACATTACATCAAAGTTGGATCAGCCTGTAGTGTGTTTTTCCACTTTAATTTTGTGTGTGACTCCAAATCCAGGCCTCCATTGGTTAATAAATTTGATTTCCATTGATGATTTTTGTGTGATTTTGTTGTCAGCACATTCAACTTTGTACAGAACAAAGTATTCAATGAGAATATTTCATTCATTCAGATCTAGGATGTGTTATTTGAGTGTTCCCTTTATTTTTTTGAGCAGTGTATAAAAGCAAAGACAATGCACCACCATGAGGTTCTCTCTAACCCCCAGTCGGTCGTGGCAGATGGCCGCTCACACTGAGCCTGGTTCTGCTGGAGGTTTCTTCCTGTTAAAAGGGAGTTTTTCCTCTCCACTGTCGCTACATGCATGCTCAGTATGAGGGATTGCTGCAAAGTCAACACCAGTGACTGTCCACTGTCTCTACATGCTCATCCAGGAGGAGTGAATGCTGCAAGTCACTGACTCGATGCAATCTGCTGGGTTTCCTTAGACAGACAAACTTTTTATCCAATTTGAATAAATAACTGAACCTGACTGCACTGTTCAATGATTAGGATTAATTGGAATGTATGTACCTGACTTTTGTGAAGTGCCTTGAGACGACGTGTTGTGAATTGGCGCTATATAAATAAACTGAATTGAATTGAATTGAATGAGCACCAATAGGAGCTCTAGCTTTGTGCTGCAAACCTCAACACAAAGACTGTGGGTAGCGGCGACTTAGAAATGCCCTATTCCCATTTTCAATTAATCACTTTAAATGACTTACTTTCTATTCACTCACAACATTCAAACACTATTAAAATACTGACAGACAACTTAGGGTTGAGTGCCTTGCCCAAAGGCAATTAACATATGACAGAAGAGAAAGCTGGAATTTGATCCACACCCTTCCAATTGCACAATGACTACTATTCTTATTGAGCCACAGATCGTCGTCCAGAGGCCAAAACAACTTGGCTAAGTCACATTTATTCAGTTGGAGTTTCAGCTATAACAAAATCACAGCGCCACAAGAGCCACAGTACAAACCCTCCAGAAAGTCAGTCATTTTTTGTGGACAGTACTAATGTGCCATAAGACTTCTTTTAAGCACCTTATGAATAAACTGGTACATTATTAAGACAACAGTGACTAAAAGTTATCAAAAGTTTGACTCAAGAAAGAATGTGAAGAAAGAATGTGAATATGCCTGGGCCTCAAAACCTGACTTCTCGCTTCTCGCTTTGTTTGGGTCATCACAGACCACTCCGCAGCACATCTACATGTGCATCTTACTTTTTTACTTTTGCCCAGCCTACTGAGAAAAGATATCAACACTGGTCAATGTCCCTCCTTGCCACTCTCAACCCTATAAGCTTTAAACTGTGTCTGATTACACAGACCAAGCTGAATTCAAATAATCTAAACCTTACAGAGTTGTCTGTCAGCAGTGCAGCTTCTGCACTGGGCTGCAAGGTGTCTTGGGGGTCTGCAATGATGCCTCACAGAAAGAAGGTGCTGTGTTTATATCACAGATGAGTCTCTTCTGAGTGGATTTTGTCATTTTCTTCCCATGCATGTATGGAATTTTATCCAAGTACTCGGATTTCCTTCCACGGTCCAAAAACATTTCAGTAGTGTCTACCTAATTGTAAATTATATCATTTAAAAATGGATAGAATTTGCAATTAGAAATGTAAATCCTAAAATGACAAATGAAAAATAAAACTCCAAACAACAGAATTAAACTGGTATTATTTCATGTTACATTTCCAACACAGCAGTGCTACCTGGTAGGAGAAGAAAGCCAGATCTGTCTGTTAGGCGTCTGTTTGTTGATGACATACGTGCCATGGCCTCCTCCCACCTTCACTGTCAACACGCCACTCTGTGTACACATTCAGAAAGACGCATCGTTACATTTTTTTAAAAATCTTCTCAGAAGTCCGAAAAACTGAAATAGGAGAGTAAAATAGGAGACTTGAAAGGAAGTTAACATAGTGGAAAGACATTTGTCACAAAGAGAAGGCCAGTTTGAAAAGCTGGGTCTTGAGTTGGGATTTAACTATGCCCAGCGAGTCAATGCTGGAGATGTAGGTGGGATGGAGTCCCAAAGACTGAAGGCTTAGAGTCTGGCTTAGTCTGTGAAGGTCAGTGAGCGATGAATAAACAAGGCGGTGGATGGCCTTGATCGTGACGACCAGTATTTTGAAGTCAAAAATTAAAGTGATACTTGAAGAGGACCCAGTGGAGCTGCTGGAGAACAGAAGTGATGTGATGGGAAGATGGTGTTCTGGTAATCATCCAAACAGCAGCATTCTGAACCAGTTGGAGTTTAATGGATAGATGTGAGGGGGAGACCAGGGGAAGGGAGCTGCAGTTATCCAGACAGGAAGTGACCAGAGAGTGAACCAGGGAGGCAGTGCAGGACGGATGCAGTTGGTTGATGAGGCAGGGATGGCAGTAGGCAGACCGAGTGACATTATTGATGTGAGATTTGAATGATAGGGTGCCATCGATGATGACATCCAGTCTGTTAACTTGAAGGGAGGGAAAGACTAAGGAGTTGACGATGGGTGTGGTGAAACAGTTGACCGGTGTATGCCTGGTTCAAACGGTAGGATTTTTATGCCGATTTTTGACCCAATCTTCCACTTCCGACATACCCTGATTATCGTGATGGCTATTAACATAATCTTATGAGATATTCCTGCCGTGTGTGGTGTGTTAAGAGTGATCCAGTCTGCTCGGAAGGATGTAGGGACCACTCCGACCTCAAATCGGGGAAATTTAACATGTTGGACTGTCTTGGCCCGATATCCCACCGTGTGGGGTGTTACGAGCATGCAGCCTGTTGAATGCGACGTACAGCCAATCAGAAAGAGAGGTGACAGGTGTTGTGCTTGCCGTGTGGATGGACACTGCACCAAAGCTTTTATATCTGCGATTTTTTTATTGTCATGTGTATGGTCTCTCGGGTTTTAAAAATCAATCAATAATTTTAATATGTTTCCGTGTAAACCAGGAATGAGGGTGGATTTGGACCTGATGAGGATAACCTCTGTTTTATCACTGTTGAACCATGATCTGACCTTCTACACAGTCGCAGTGGGGGGTGGCAAATAGGTAGAGCTGAGTGTCATCCACATAGCAATTGAACTTTCAAAAGATATGGCCAAGGGGGAGGAGAACAGAACCTTCGGGGAAAGAAGAAGAGAAAGAAGAGATGACTTCAATGGAAATGTGACTGAGTGCAGCCATAGAGAAATAAAGAGAACCCGTTCTTGTGAGTATTTGAGAAACCAATAGATGCCAGTCTGTGGACAAGGATGGAATGAGATATGGTATCAAAAGCTGCTCTCAGGTCAAGGAGGATGAAGATGGATAGGAGGCCGAAGTCTGCTGCAATCAGGAGGTTATTTGTTATTTTGTCGGTCATGACAGATGGCCGCTGACACTGGTTCTGGTTCTGCTGGAGGTTTCTTCCTGTTAAAAGGGAGTTTTCCTCTTCTTTGTCGCTGCATGCATGCTCAGTATGAGGGATTGCTGCAAAGTCAATGCAAGCGACTGTCCACCGTCTCTACATGTTCATCCAGGAGGAGTGAATGCTGCAAGTCACTGACTGGATGCAATCTGCTGGGTTTCCTTTGATAGAAAAACTTTGTAACCAATTTGAATAATAAACAGAATCTGACTGCACTGTTTGATAGTTAGGAATAACTGGATTTTATGAACCTTACTTAAAATCTGGATGATTCAACTGAATTTCCTTCATAAGTGCCTTGAGTCAGCATGTGTTGTGAATTGTCGCTCTACAAATAAACTGAATTGAATTGATTAGGGCTGTTTCGGTGCTGTGTTGAGGGCAGAGACAGACTGGAACTGTTCATAGAGTTGGTTAGTAGAGAGCTGAGAATTAACTTGAGCTCCAACTGTTTTTTCCAGAATTTTTCAGAGGAAATGTAGGTTAGAGTCGGGACGAAGGTCACTGAAGTTGTTGGGGTCTTAACCACGTTTCTTGAGAATAGGTCTAACTGCAGCCGATTTAAAGAGAGAGGGGATGAAACCAGAGGTGAGGGAGCAGTGAATGATGTTAGTTATCAATGGCAATAGGGAAGGAAGACTTTACCCAGAAAGGTAGGAAGAAGGTTGAGTTGGCAGAATCTTTTTCTTAATGAGTTGCAATATGTAAGAACATGGGAGGAAACTGGAAAATAGTAAATAAAGTGAGAGGGACCAGAAGTTTAAAGGAGATGAACAGACATCGCTGTGGTCAGTCGATATGCTAACATTAGTTGACCTGGTTAGGCTGGCCAACGCACCTCGGTTCACCTTTCTGTCGGTGTTTCTGCAACGGCGATGAGTCATAGACTAGAATATGTATATAGCTGAAGAGCTTTCAATGCGAAAGCTCCTGCAGGATCCTCGTGGATGTATTTTCAACGAAGGGAGATGTCCGGGAAGATATGCGACAGAGGATGTAGGAGCTGGAACTGCAGCTAGATGAGTTTGATAGCACAGTACTTTAAGTTAAAGAGTATCAACTTGGGGGAACGAAGATGGCCGCGTAGAGGTTACACTGCCACAGAGCCAGCTCCGGTGGATTTTGTAGTTTTACTTGCAACTATCCCTTTTCCGTATGGTCAAATTATAGCATTTGCAATCTGAAGTGCCTTAATATGAGTCTATATAGTTATTTTATCAAGAGCACCAAAAATATCCCCAGGCCCAAGAGAAATCCGTCGAGGAAGGCTACAATCAATAATGAAGGCGAAGAGCTAATGTGCTAATGCTACACCCAATGAGAGCGGAGAGGCACTCGGAGCTAATGCTGGTTCCGAGGATATCGAGGGGCTAATGCTAACACTACATTTGATGTGAATGAAGAGAGGCAGAGTGTTAATGCTACATCTGAAGTTTCTACGTCTCCCTATGGCACTATGGAACCCAACATTGTTAAGATAGCTGTAGACCTGGAGGCCATAAACAAGCAAACGGCTCAGATTATAGCAGTGAATGCTAGAATAGAAGAAGCGGAACAATGTTTCGCTGATGTTGCGACTTTGGCCACTAATTCTGAGACAAAGATCGCTGGCATAGAGAAGCAAATTAAACGTATGCTGCAACGCATAGACGACTTGGATAACCAGGGCCGCAGGTGCAATGTTTGGGTGATCGGCGTGCCAGAGGGTACGGAGG
The DNA here is from genome assembly GCA_036173005.1 of Crenichthys baileyi. Classification (NCBI taxonomy): domain Eukaryota; kingdom Metazoa; phylum Chordata; class Actinopteri; order Cyprinodontiformes; family Goodeidae; genus Crenichthys; species Crenichthys baileyi. The sequence continues at coordinate 36,248 of JAHHUM010000767.1, read as the reverse complement.
GATCTGATCTGTGAAATTCTATGAAGCGTTTGATGGTATGAAAGCCTGATTAAGGAAAATAAACGTGGATTACTCGCTGATCTACCTGGCCACTTTGCAGGTGGTAGTGGATGCTCCAGGGTCGGACTCGGACATGTGCTTAGAAGGAGGTGAACTGCAGTCCTATTAACATTTTTATTTATGGATATACATATTTTTCTGGGACACGGGCTGTTGTTGGTGAGGTTTCAGGTGGGGGGGGTCTTGTTCAGTTATGCTCAGACTCCGCACAGAGGTAGTTTTTTTCTTTTTTTACTTTTAGGAGAATTTGTGTCAGTCAATTGAGTTATATGTTGTATGACATCTAACAAACTTCATTTTTGTACATGGAATGTAAAAGGGGTCGATAAGCCTGTTAAGAGACGTAAAATACTCACCTTTTTAAAAAAGAAAAAGAGCATATTGATACAGCTTTGCCGCAAGAAAAACATTTGGATGACGCAGGGCATTTAGGTGGTTTTATTCTCCTCATTTACCTCAAGTAGTAGAGGGGTGGCAGTTTTGGTGAGGGGGGGATTCCAGTTGTGACGTTAGAAAGTTTCAGTGACAACAGGGATCGATATGTTATCAAAGGTAATATACAAGGAACTTTAGTTTCTATAATTCACGTTTATTACCACCCGCCCACTCTTCAGATTTTATTACTAAGGTTTTTCTAAATCTTTCAGAGATCCAATCAGATATCGCCGTGGTGGGTGGAGATTTTAATTGTATTTTAGATCGGCGTGTAGACCGACTCCCACATAAGACTGGGCCTCTTTCTAATCAAGCGAAGTCTTTGACTTCTGTGTGTAGGGACTTGAACCCCACAGGTAGAGGCAATACATTTTTCTCTGCGCCCCATACCTGTCATACAAAAATTGACTATTTCTTTCTAGCTGGACACTCTAAATCTAGTCTTGTCTTGTTCAAATGGCAGCATTTTAATATCAGATCATGCTTCTGTGACACTTGATATCTCACTTAAAGGTTGGTGGTGTTAGGCAATGGAGGCTGGATAATATTATTTTGAAAGATCGTACATTTCTGTCTTATTTTAAAGATAATTTAATAACTTTCTTCTCTGTCAACTCTGAGTCTACAACATACTTTTGTTTACTGTGGGAAACCTGTAAGGCATACACTAGGGGCATAATAATTGCATACTCTGCTAAGGAAAGAAAGCAAAATCTTATGAAACAAGCAATGCTTAGCACTGAGCTTAAAACTAAAGAGAAAGCCTATATGGAGTCCCCATCCACTATGTTGTTAAGGGAAATTTCAGCAGTTAATTCTTCAGCAGCCCTTAATAGTCTACTTACACAGCAAGATGATACTTAACTTAAATTTGTTAGACAGAAACTTTTTGAACATGGTGATAAACCAGGGAGGTACTTGCCATACCTTACAAAGAAAAGTGCAGACTCACATTTAATTGTAGCTGTATGCGTTGACAGAGGCGTCAGGGTTTCACAAACTATAACTGTCTGAACAGCCAGTAAATGCACACAGCCTGATGGAGGATTTTGTCTCACATATCAGATTGCCTACTTCGTCAGCAGAGCAACAAACCGCTCTCAATGCACCAATTTGTAGAGAGGAGGTTGCAGGCGCCATCAAAAAGTTAAAGAATGGAAATGCTCCTGGACCTGACGGGTTTACTGCCGACTATTATAAAGAATTTACTGACTTTTTAGCGGACCTGTTGCTGGATATGTTTAATGACTCTTTCAGACAAAATAATTTGCCTCAAACCTTAAGAGAAGCAAACATCTTTCTCATTCTGAAAAAAGTGAAGAACTCTGAACTCTGCTCCTCATACAGACCTATAGCATTATTGAAAGTAGACAGGAAAATACCTTCAAAAGTGTTAGCTACCTGTCTTAAAAAACTTCTGCCTTACATTGTTAGGGAAGACCAAACAGGTTTCATACAGGGCCGTAATTCTGGGAAAAATGTTAGGCGCTTCCTAATGGCTTAGTGCTTTCCTTGGATGCTGAGAAAGCCTTTGGCCGCATCGAATGGGACTGTTTGTTTTACTCTCTAAATAAATTTGGTCTGGGTGATAACTTGTTGGTGGATCAGGGTGCCGTATGACTGTCCATCATCTGTCTAAACAAATGGGGTTCGATCAGACACTTGTCCATTACATCGCGGGGTACAACAGGGTTGCCCTTTGTCTCCACTTTTTTCATAAACTTAAAGATTTAAGGCTGAGCTGTAGCAACCCTGTTAGACTTAATACACTAAAGGCCTGGCGATTAGTTCGTCGTCTGGAAGGGCGGTCTCAGATCACATCCCCTTTCACTACTGTGTTGAGAAATCCTGAATTTCCGCCTGGTTTGACAGATAGAACTTTTAATGTAAGGTATAACAAGGGCATTATAATGCTGAAGGATGTTTTTTGTAATACTAGACTAATGTCATTTGCACAATTATCTGAGAAATATGACATACCAAGGCAGGACTTCTTTCGTTACTTGCAATTAAGACATTCATAGAACAACTTTGACCAATGATGTGGAAGCATCGCCAGTTGAAAAGCTTGTATTTCAAGGAAATGTTAGGATGTCAATAAGGGTATTGTACAAAATGTTGGTATCTGTTTCTCCAGCCCCGCTGCATAAACTGAAGGACACATAGAAGTGGGAACTTTCTGTCATAATTTGTGACGAGGATTGGGCTAATATCTGGAAATATACTAAGTTCATTTCTGTATGCAATAGAGTAAGATCGATACAACTTAAAATTACTCACAGGATGCATATTTCACCAAACTGCAGACATAGGTTTGACTCTAGTCTTTCTCCCATGTGTCTTAAGTGTAAAATTGAAATTGGGACTTTGACTCATTGTTTTTGGTCATGTCCGAAGCTGAAGAGATACTGGTCTAATATAATTTGTGAAATGCAGAAAATATTAAGTATACGTATTGACATGGATCTGATGACCCTTCTTTTAGGGCTGCCACATAGGAATGTGATATCAAAGGCTAAAAACAGACTGTATTGTATACTTGCATTTGCTGCAAGAAAGAATATCCTATTGCAGTGGAATAGCACAAACGGACCTACAGTCAAAGGCTGGCAGAGGGTCCTGCTTGACTTGGCACTATTAGAATATTTAACATCTATTCTACACTCTAAGACAGACCATTTCTTTGACGTCTGGGACCCATATCCAAAATATGTAGAAGTTAAGGTCTTGTCATTATGGTCCAGGGATTCGTTTGAGTTACTAACTGTATTCTATTGTTATTTTTCTGTGTTTAATGTTGTGCGTCGAGTCTGAGCCCGTGTTGAGTTGTTGGAAAAATACAATAAAAAACTGTTGCAACTTTACAGTAAGTAAAGTTGTTTTACTCTTTCACAGACTATTACAACTACTACGATGACTCAGTTTTTCGGTTGAGATTGTGGTTCTGTTTATACAAAAATGTTGGGCCTTTGTGTTTCCTAATAAAATTGCTGTTATATAAGATGAGCATGCGAAGTGTAATGCCTTACAGAAAAGACAACATCATAGTCTGTTCCAGTGAAAGCTTCATCTGTGAGATCTTCAAAGTAATCAGAGAGAGCATCCAGTGTCTCTTCTGCCAACTTCTCATAGACTGCTTCTGACAGCTCCCTTTCAGAGAAGGACACAAAGATAACAGTTATTGAGGCAACTCAACACTTACTGGTGAATCTCTTACGTGCACAGTAACAGAGGAATACCTTATCTCCACACCGCTTGGTTTCTCCTTTCTTCTTGAACTTAGAGAAAGATTTCTGCTACTTGGATCATCAAATCTTCTCCAACCACACTGCAAGGAAAAAAAACTACTAAGCTTCAAGTTTGAAACTGCAGTCTTTCACTGCACTGTTGACTACGTTAGTAAGCTATTAGAAATAACCAAGTGATATCAGTTACTTATTAGTTTTTCGGTTTGAACACAGGGAAGTCTGGGTTGATGTGAATGACACTGTTTTAAGAAGCTGCTCTTTAAAATCATGGAATAGAAAAGTATTCCTACACCTTGATCTTTTCCACACTTTGTTACCTTAAAAACAGCAGATGTTATGTTTTATAGGGAACGAATATTACACCAGAGCATCATAATATGAATTATTTTATGACAGGAATTATGGTTGAAATGTTATTCTTGTCCACAACTTTTATGCCAGAAAACTAAAAGCCAATATGCTCAAATCACATTTTCCTATTTCTGTAAAGTCAATAATTTGGTTTTAACTTCATGATAGATTTCAGCTAAGCTGCACCATAGGATAATTTATGTTGAAAACAAAAACACTGAAAAAATGTTGGAATCATGGTCAAACTAAGGAAGACACAGCCTTTTTTAATGCTTTATAAAGATCCTCTTGGAGTTTCTGCAAGTACCTTTACTGTTATACTGCATACTTGTTTTATTTAATGGTAAAATTAATGTTTTACTGGTCACTTTTGAAAGGTATTGTTTTTTTAAAATGCAGCAACATAATACAATCAAACTAATCAGGAAATCAGTTTTGACTTTATTCTGCTTGGTAGGTGTAGCTAGTTTATTTTTAATGTTTGTTTTTCTTTACTTAAAAAAACATTCATGTGATCTGCTGATTCACTTCCTATGTTGATCACGTTATATTTACTTCACAAATGTAACTTCTGAATTTATTGAAATATATATGTGTAAGTGTATACTGATTTACTTCAATTAGATATACTCAAGTGGATGTATAGGTTTGAGAAACTTTCTGCACATAGTGAACATCAGCTTCCTTCAATGCACAGCAATTTGACCTCTGGGTGCTGGATGGTCAGCATGACTGTTATTAATAGAAATCTGTTATTCAAAGATGCTGCAGCAGATTAGAAATATCTGTTTTACTGGCTATTAATCAAGACTGTTAAACTCCTCCAAGTTTTATTTTACTGTTGTCTTTAAAAAGTGACTAGAAGAAATAAAACTAATATACCAGTACAGCTCAAAAAAGTTCAAATATCGTGAAAAAGTTCATATTTTTTGTCACTCCTTCTGATATTTATATACATAAGTGTACGTAATTGTGTGACTAGCATTGAACAGTCTGACCTCCCCAACAGGCTGCAGGATTCTGGGATGTAAGCTGTGTGGGGTCAAACCTCGAGCCTCTTGAAAGACAGACAGCCTCTGGAGCTAAGAATCATAGGGGAAAAAAAATCTAAGTTAGTTATGGTGGAGGTGGGTGGGTGTACTTTCACATTCTTTTATCTAGAATGTGAAAGTACAGCTTTATAACACAGTTCAATTCAGTTTCAATTCAGTTTATTTATATAGCGCCAATTCACAACACATGTCGTCTCAAGGCACTTCACAAAAGTCAGGTACATGCATTACAATTAATCCAAATCATTGAACAGTGCAGTCAGATTCTGTTATTTACACAGCAAGAACAAAACTGACGATCTGCAGTCTTCCATTATTTTTTGTCCTTATATTAAGTTTAACGTCCAGGCAGATTATAATAAATCCTGCTTAGTCCAGCATAGGGGCACACCAATCCGAAAATTTGGGCCGATATCGATATCCGACATTAATATTGCTGTATGGCTGATAAAAGTTTATAATATATATATTTATATAATAATATATATATATATTATTATATATATATATATATAATATATATATATATATATTTTTTTTTTATTTATTTTTTTTTCCATACCCTTTCGACACTGTGGAAAAATCCCACCTCTTGTCTGCTTCCGTTAAACACCTGGAAATCCTGCACTGCAATGCTATCACCATCAGATGACCAAACTAATCCCCCCTGACACCCCTCTAATGGGGTGTCAACCTCTAACCATAAGAACGTATAAACAGATTATTTTAAATTAAAAATTGTAACAGATAAAACAAAGGTTTTAATGTTTTGATTTTAATAAGCCAGATACTGAGGGTCCTGATTTCTCGAGTTATTTAAAACAAACATTTTAGAAATGTTTGTTATAGTAATCATTACTATAACCGATTCGGCGGTTCGGTCACTAATCAGCTGCTGAATCACAGGCAACACGTCTGTTGGTCGTGTTAACTGAACAGCGATAAATGGAACTTCTGATAAATGTTAAATTAGCATGCATCTTCAAAATACTCCCCCAAAGGGTTTCGGTTTCAACATATTGTTGTCTTTTTTGGGGATCAGCTGACTCTGGCTGGTCGGTGGTGAGGCTCATTCTTCGGCAGATATATAAAGAATTGCTACAGGCCAATTATGGGGGCCGTAAATCCTAAAACACGATCCTTTCACACGCATTTACACTAAAGGTAAGGGGGTTGTAAAAAAGTCTGTAATGTTTTATAACCCCAACCTGTCAGTCTTACCTATTTTAGGGGGTCCAAGACTTAATGAGGGGTCAACCCCCCCCCACCGCTCTGCCAGCAGCTCGCACCGTGAAGCCGTTTCAAAAACATGTCAGTTTGCTGCATTGACGAGCAGCTCGATAGTATCTATGGATTTTACCTGATGAAAGCAGGTCCCCGCAGTGCTCTTTGCTGTCCCCAGGTACAGCTTTGCGTCTGCAAGGTGACAGATCGGGGAAGAAATCCTCCATGTTTTAGTGAAAAGGAGCATAATCTGCTACCACACCTCACAGACTATCAACAGAAAACGCTGCTGGTTCTTCTTCAGGGTTTAGTGGTAGTTAACCTAACGTTCATTGCTGCCACCGACTGGACTGGAGTTGGGAAAGGCCTCGCCGCCACCTCCTTTTGGTTTTTTTTATTAACATTTTTGATTCACAAGGTAGGCTACAATTAAGCATAAGAAATACAGTGAACTGAAAAAAATCTGAAGATGAAGAAACAATTACAAAATAAAGAGATGTACAAAAAATACAAGAAAGCATTTGAATCAGTAGAAGGATAATACTAACATGAGGGATACATGCCAGATATTTCAAACAAAATTACTTTAAGGCATTAAAAACTATTTAGGCTCTTCGTGGCTTTCGTTGAAACTTCCAGGGTTACAAAGTAAGTTTTCAGTTTAGCCTTGAATTGAAACATATTGGGGGTTGCGTTCGACCAATTTCATTTATGAATATAAAATGTTGAAAATAAAATCAAAAAATTAAAAATAAAGAAATGAGACTTGGTCAAGTCTTTTCTCTCACTGAAGATAATGTTAATAATGATAATAATGATAATGCTAATATTGTAGCCAGGGGTCGCTAGGGGGAGCTATAGTATGGAAGTAAAATAGTCTCTTTAGAATCAGACATTTTTTAGACATTAAATTTATAACACTAAATTTTTATCCTGTGCAATTATGTATGTGAATTTTTTTTTTTGTACTTAAAATTTGCCAGCAAAAATTCACCTGCAAGAATTTGCCTGAAAAAATTCACCTGCAGAAATTCACCTGCAAAAATTCGCCTGCAAATGTGTTGACCTTCTAGTGACTCAAGCCAAAGCAATCAGCACTCGATCGAGTCGAGCGTCTTTTAGCCAATCAGATTACGCTTATTTGATCACGTGACACACCATTGCCTTGGGCAGAGTCGAGTCTCTTAACGGTTTGCTGGATACTGGCTTAATGAAGATCAGTGATGAGATTTTTCTGCTAAAAATATATTACAAAACGCCAGGTAATTAACACCCATTTGAGATTCGGTATTTTTTTTTCATCTAATAGAACTGATATGAGGGACCAAAAATGACAAAATGAAAAATAAATAAATAGATAAATACACATATAAATGTATACATAAATAAATAAATAAATAAATATGAGAAGAAATAAATACACATATAAATATATAAATGCATAAATATAAAAATAAGTAAATACACATCTAAATGTATTTATTTATCTATTTATTCATTTATTTTCTCCTTTTTGTGTATTTATACATTTATGTATTTATTCATTCATTTATTTATACATTTTTTCATTTATAAATTTATTTATTCATACATTTATTTATTTATACTTTTTAAAATTTCTTCCTATATTTATTGCTGTATTTGTACATTTCCACACTTTCATTTATACATTTATTTATTCATACATTTATTTATTTATACTTTTATTTATTTATTCCTACATTTATTTCTGTATTTCTACATTTCCACATTTATTTATTTATGCTTTTCTGTGTCCGTAAGTTCTCTTACAGCCATTGCTAGGTGGCAATGGCTGTAAGAGAACCCTCCATCGTGCCTATGAGGTAGCAGCAGGATCTGGATCATACACAGAATTCTAACCAATGGTGCTGAAATGTTAGAAGCACCCACCTCATTAACATACGGACACAGAAAAGCATAAATAAATAAATGTGGAAATGTAGAAATACAGAAATAAATGTAGGAAGAAATAAATAAATGTATAAATAAATAAATGTATGAAAAAATAAATGTATAAATGAAAATGTGGAAATGTAGAAATACATAAATAAATGTAGGAATAAATAAATAAAAGTTTAAATAAATAAATGTATGAATAAATAAATGTATAAATGAAAAAATGTATAAATAAATGAATAAATAAATACATAAATGTATAAATACACAAAAGGAGAAAATAAATGAATAAATAGATAAATAAAAACATTTACATGTGTATTTATTTATTTTTATATTTATTCATTTATGCATTTATATATTTATGTGTATTTATTTATATATTTATACATTTATATGTGTATTTATTTATTTATACATTTATATGTGTATTTATTTATTTATACATTTATATATGTATTTATTTATACATTTATATGTGTATTTATTTATTTATTTTTCATTTTGTCATTTTTGGTGCCTCATAAACTGAATGAAATGTTTGACTGACCTGATGACAGCTAGTGCCCCAACCCTGTCCGCAGATGCTCTTGTTTTGAAGTGACCAGAAGAAGCGGCAACACATTTGCAGGTGAATTTCTGCAGGTGAATTTCTGCAGGTGGATTTTTTCAGGCGAATTCTTGCAGGTGAATTTTTGCTGGCAAATTTTAAATACAAAAAAAAATCCACATACATAATAGCACAGGATAAAAATTCAGTGTCATAAATTCAATGTCTAAACAATGTCTGATTCTAATGAGACTATTTTACTTCCATACTATGGCTCCCCCTGGAAAAGTCATGGCACCCACATTGCACGCCCAAGAAAATGTTAGATCATTATTTTCTTTTTCATTTAGGTTAATATTCTTTAGCGTGTGGCTCTTGTAATAAGTTTCTCACAAAACACAACCAATAAACAATCAATTATTATATATTGAGTAAAAAAAACAAAACAAACATTCACTGCCATGCTCACAGGCTGAATCTTGCGTTAGTAGACTGCGTACATAATGTCGGTCCGCAGCAGATCGCAGCAGGAGCCAGTTGTTTCCGTCTCATTTCATTGATAACTGGCGAACATTTTGGGGAAAACCTGGTCTGATCCAGAGAGACGGCATCCATCCCACTTTGGATGGAGCAGCTCTTCTTTTTAGGAATCTGGCCGAATTTATTAGTTCTCCAAAACTAAAAAATTAAAAAATTATCTAAAAAGAGGAAATCAGGAAAATCTAATAAAAATAAACACAACTCAGCGTAAAAAATAAAAATAAAACAATTAAATGTGGCTTACTGAACATAAGATCTCTCTCTTCAAAGACATTGCTAGTTAGTGACCTGATTTCTGACAATCAGATTGATTTATTTTGCCTCACAGAAAACTGGCTGCAGCAAGAGGATTATGTTACTATAAATGAGTCAACTCCTACTAATTTTTTAAATTTTCACATTCCTCGAAATACGGGGCAAGGAGGGGGAGTAGCAACCGTCTTTCAGAACGATTTATTGATTAGTCCCAGACCAATCAATAGCTAAAACTCTTTTGAATATTTTAAACCCTTATTTTTCCCACCCAAATTGCAAAGCACTAAAACCACTTCTGTTTGTTGTTTTGTACCGTCCACCGGCCCTTACTCTCAATTTTTAGATCAGTTTTCAGACCCTTTTATCTGATTTAGTGTTAAATACAAAAAAAGTTATTATAGTGGGGGAATTTAACATTCATGTTGACACTGAAAGTGATATTTAAAAATATAGCCTTTTTAATGGTTTATTTGGGACTCAATTGGCTTTACTAGAACATTAAAAAACCTACCCCTTTTGTCTTCATTCTCTGGACCTTGTGACTGACATATGGCTTGAGTGTAAAGACATAACAATATTTTCTCACAACCCTGTGCTGTCTGACCATTTTTTAATAACTTTGGGGTTTTAATATAACCGAGTACTCCACACCTGAAAGAAAATTTCATTATAGTGGATCATTATCAGACGATGCTTTAACAACCTTTAAAGAATCTGTTCCACTTTTAATTTCCTCATTATCACAGAAAAAACACAGTGGAGGGCAATAATTTTTGTTTCTTCCCCTTCACAAATTGATTCTCTTGTTCAGAGGTTTTTACTTCATCATTGAGTGGTGCATTAGACAATGCACCCCTTGAAAAGAAGGAAATTATTCATAGGAGGCAGGCTCCCTGGTTTAATTCAGAGCTGCGTACTTTAAAAGCACAATGTTAAAAAAATTGGAGCAAAAATGGCGCTCTACACACCTAGAAGATTCCTACATAATCTGGAAAAATGCCTACTGTTGTATAAAAAGACACTTCACCAAGCTAGAACAGCTTATTTCTCATCCTTAATAGAAGAGAACAAGAATAATCCTAGGTTTCCCTTTAGTACAGTTGCTAAACTTACACAGAGTCATAGCTCTGTTGAGACATCCTTTCCTTAGCTCTCAGCAGTCAAGACTTTTTGGGGATTCTTCCAAAAATAAAATTGATTCTATTAAGAAAAAAATTTTTGACATACTCCCGAAGATTATTACTTCATCCTCAACAAGTGAGACAACATTGGAAGTAACTGTAGAACCTGATTTGGTTTGGACTGTTTTTGATCCTGTGGAGCTTCCTGAGTTATCGAAATATTAGCTTCATCTAAACCTTCAAAAACTTGTATGTTAGACCCAATCCAAACCAAATTATTTAAGGAAAGGTTCCCTCTGTTCCCCAGCCCTATTATAAGATATGATTAATTTATCTTTAGTAAAAGGGGTTGTACCACAATCTTTTAAGGTAGCTGTAATTAAACCTTTGCTTAAAAAACCCTTCGCTTGATCGAGATGACTTAATAAATTACAGACCTATATCCAATCTTCTGTTCTATTTAAAATTCTTGAGAAAAATATTTTATAATCAAATGTGTGAGCTTTTACACAGCAATGACCTGTTTGAAGAGTTTCAGTCAGGTTTCAGAGCTCATCATAGCACTGAAACAGCTCTGCTGAAAGTCACTAATGATATTCTTATGGGCCCCAGATAACGGACTTGTGTCTGTACTGGGTTTTGTTAGATTCCAGTGCTGCATTTGATACAGTCGATCATAATATTTTCTTAAAAAAGCTGGAATATGCTGTAGGATCAGGGGAACAGCGCTAGGCTGGTTAAAATCTTATTTGTCTGACAGATTCCAGTTTGTTCATGTAAATGATAAATCGTCTTTAAAAACCAGGGTAATTGTGGAGTACCACAGGGGGTTCAGTACTTGGGCCAATTCTCTTTACTTTTATATATTTCCAATAGGTAAAAATTATCAGGCACCATAGAATAAATTTTCACTGTTACGCTGATGGCACTCAGCTTTACTTATCCATCAATCCCCGATGAGCCCAACCAGTTAGATAGACTACAAGCATGTCTGAAGATAAAAAACTTGGATGACTTTAAATTTTTTGCTTCTAAATTCAGACAAGACAGAAGTTGTCTTTGGACCGGAGTCTTTAAAAAAGAAACTGCTTAGTCAATCACTTAACCTGGATGGCATTAAATTGACCTCCGATAATAAAAAAAAAAACCTTGGTGTTATTTTTGACCAGGACATGTCATTTAAATCCCATAATAAACAGGTTTCTAGGATTTCCTTCTTTTTTCTCCGGAAAAAATTGCCAAAATTAGAAATATCCCTTTTCCAGGATTATGCTGAAAAAATAGTCCATGCATTTGTTACTTCAAGGCTGGACTATTGTAATTCTTTACTATCAGGATGTCCACAAAATGCAGTTAAAAAACCTTCAGCTGATTTAAAATGCTGCAGCAAGAGTTCTGATGAAAATTAAAAAAAAGATCATATTTCTCTACTTTAGCTTCCCTTCATTGGCTCCCCCCGTTAAAACCCAGAATAGAATTTTTTAAAAAATTCTTCTCCTCACATATAAAGCCCCTTAAAAGATTTAGCTCCATCATACATCGAGATCTGATTGTTTCCATACGTTTTCCTAACAGAGCACTTCGTTCTCAGGGGCTGCAGGTTTTTTTACTGGTGGTTCTAGAGTCTCTAGAAGTAAAAAGGGAGGCAGATCCTTTAGTTTTTCAGGCCCCCCTCTCCTGTGGAAAACCAGCCCCAGTTTTAGTCCGTGAGGTGGACACCCTGTCTACTTTTAAGGCTAGGGGTTTTTTTAAAACTTTCCTTTTTGATAAAGCTCATAGTTAGAGTGGCTTAGGTTATCCTGAGCTATCTTCCTTTTTTTTTACTCCGTCTTCTTTCCCCCTTGTTGGATGGAGTAAAAGGGGGACTCAGGTTTAGCCTAAACTGGCTCAGTTATGGTTTTGGTGCAAACACACCCCCCCATTTCTGCAACCTGTATGACCCCCTCTCTTTTCCAATGGTTATGGTCAATCTGACAGAGAGAGGTATCCCAATCGTTGTGGTTTTTTTAGTATAACAATGGCCATCAGTGGGCTCTAGATGGACAAAAAATGTCTACTTTTTAAGGCTAGGATTAAAACTTTTCCTTTTTGATAAAGCTTATAGTTAGAGTGGGCTTAGGTTATCCTGAGCTATCTGTTTTAGTTATGCTGCTATAGGCTTAGGGTGCTGGGGGAAACATAATGACCACTTTAAAACCCTTCGTCCCTTTTCTCACACTACTCTCCCAATTTTACATTATTTGCTGTTATTTCAACTTTTTAACTTTGTTTCCTCTCTTTTCTTTTCCCTTTAAAAAGCTACCCCACCGGGCCTGACTCTGTGTCTACCTGTTACACCTTTCTGGAGAGGGGGGCATCCTCCAAGCTTTCTGCTGGCAACAACTTAATTTTTCCCCGCTCCCCCGAGTATCCACATGGCCCCGTGTTTTAAAAAAAAAAAAAAAAAAAGTGTTTTTAAAAACCCCCCCTTTCCCCTCTCCTAGAAAATAGGTACTGACTGAGCTTTTACTGTAACTAACTCTATGTGCTCTCTTCCGGACTCTAAACTTGAAAAAACTGGTTTCAGAGTTTTTTCTGTTCCTTCTTTCTAGGTAAACCCGCAAAAGGGAAAATTACATCCATTAACATTTTAACTTTTTCCTTCCCATAGAAAGTTTCCTGGATCAGTGCTTCTTTTTTCTCTTTGTGTCTCTGCTCTGTTCTCTCTAACTTCCCAGTCGGTCGTGGCAGAAGGGGCCCGCTCACACTGAGCCTGGTTCTGCTGGAGGTTTCTTCCTTTTTTAAAAAGGGGAGTTTTTCCTCTCCACCCCCCCCCCCCCCCTTTTCCCCTACATGCATGCTTAGTATGAGGGATTGCTGCAAAGTCAACGCCAGTGACTGTCCGCTGTCTCTACATGCTCATCCGGGAGGAGTGAATGCTGCAAGTCACTGACTCGATGCAATCTGCCGGGTTTCCTTAGATAGAAAAACTTTTTATCCAATTTGAATAAAAAAACAAATTTTTGGTCCCAACTGTTCAATGATTAAGATTAATTGGAATGTATGTACCTGACTTTTGTGAAGTGCCTTGAGACGACGTGTTGTGAATTGGCGCTTTATAAATAAACTGAATTGAATTGAATTTCTAACCAACTAGACGTGGGAGTAGTAATCTTTTACTTTTGTTAAAGATGTGTGTCGTTAGTTTATCGTTTAGTTAGTGCAACAGAAAATTATGCATTAATTCTTCTTACATGGTATCGGACGCGATTGTCGACCAAACCGAGCACGTTTTCCTAATAAGTGGATAATTACGTCAGTATAAACTCGATTATTATTAAAAACAGAAACCCAGTTTAAATATCAAACGTAGCAGCAACCCTGCTTCTTACAATTATAAAGTAAGGGATGAACTTCAGGGAAGCTGTCTAAAAGTTCTCCACACATCTGCGAACAAAACATGAGCTTCAGTCTTTAGCTGTTGACTGAAGAAACATTACGGGGCTGAATAAGCTGCTTTTATTAAACTAATTTTATTCTATAATAATACTTTATTATATTACAGCACAGCATTTGATCTGGACATCTGACTGTGCTTCGTACACATTGCTGTCAGCTCTGTTCAGAGAAAAATGCATTTAGAGCCTGTTTGATTATTATCAAAATGCATAAATTGAAGAGTAAACAGTTGTGCTTTTGGAGTTTAAACAAATATCACTTAATTTAATAGGACCTAGTTTAGCATTAGCCTTCTGTTATTCGGGGCTTTCATTAGATTTAACATTTAGATTTAGATTTAACATTTAGATTTAAGATATATTTCAAGATATAGATTTAAAATTTAAGATTTAGATTTAGCATTTCCCAATAAATGTGAGAAAAATTCACTAAATGTAAAGAAAGAGCGCTAAATAACAGAAATGTGGCAGTGAAATTTTTTTTGCAGAATTTTTACATTCGGCACCCCATACTCTCCTTGTTAAAAACATAATCTGGATTAGGTGCTTTCCAAAATTACAGACCCATCTCGAGTCTCCCATTTATCAGTAAGGTTTTTAAAAAAGCTGTGTTTCAACAGTTGAATACCTTCTTAACTATGACCAGCTGCTTTGACGTCTTCCAGTCAGGTTTCCTGCTCTCTACAGTACAGAGACTGCCCTTGTCAAGGTGTTCAATGACATCCGCATAAATGCAGACTGCGGAAGAACCACAGTGCTGTTATTATTGCACCTCAGCACAGCATTCAACACCGCTGACCACGGTGTATTACTGGAGTGGTTGGAGGACTGGGTCGGTCTCTCTGGTACAGCACTTGGCTGGTTTGAGTTTTACTTGAGGGACCGGGACTGCTTTTGTGTCAATAGGTAACTTTACATCAGAGTTGACAAAAACCACAAGTGGGATCCCCCAAGGTTCCATCCTAGGACCCCTCCTTTTCAATATCTACATGCTCCCCTTAGCTCTGATCATAACAAACTAGATACATTACCTTAACTAACAACCTGAGGAGAACAGTCCTCACCTGACTTCGTGATGTGTAACCGTTACTAACACTTATGTTAGTCTTTTTTAAGAAAACAAAGTCCTACTTTTGTTGGCATTTTGCTGAAATAAGATGACAAAACATTTTTTGATGGTGTTCACGTTACTGGGGAACACGGGTGCCCATCCCAGGAGTAAGATGAAGCTATGGTAAAGATATGGTACTGTACAGATAAAGACATGGTTTCTAAATATTAATGTAAACTAACAACAAGACGTTATAAACCAGCCATATTCATGACAACATTCCTTACAGATAGTTTCAGCTCATTCAGAGGTCTCTGATCAGAACGTAACTGATACCGCAGTCTCCCGCGTCTGGGCCGCCTAGCAAACAGAGGCGCTCAGGGAGGGGCGAGTCAGTGACATCACGCTGCGTTGCGCTTTCAAAATAAAAGCATGTGAGGTAAAGTTTTCAAAATGAAGTATTTTTCTCCTCCGCGGAATTATGGTTGTGGGGGACAAATGCACCGGTCTCCAATATTGGGGGGGACACGTTCCCCCGGTTCCTACGCCTATACTTCCACCGCGCTGGGAGACATGCATTAGCTTTGGATAAATGGCTTTCATTTTAATGATGTTTTATCATTAAGCATGTTGTAGTGCCATCAAACTCACAGCACACATAGAGCAGCTCATCTTGATCGTACTACAACTATTACTTTGGGAAAATGTGCTTAAATTGATTTTCTGTCATTTTTAAAAATCTTTAAGTTACGTATAAAACCAGCAATAACTTCACTATAGCATGTTGTATGACCACCTTCTTTTAAACTAACCCAGTAAAGTTTTCTCATTAGCCAAGGTTAAAGATCTGTTACCAAAATAAGGTACTGGTAAATGCGTAGAGTTGCATAATAACTTAAGCAAACCAGTTGGTAAATTACTAGTCTGATGACCAGCCTGTTTTTTTATTTTATTTTATTTTATTTTATTTTTATTTTTTATTAAACACATGGAATTATGTTTTAAATTTTAACAATTGTGTCCTTGCATGTAGGTCTTTATAAACATTTCCTTTTAACATTTTGGGCTGTATAAATGTTTAAGATTGCATTGAGTCAGCAACTTGCAGCATTCACTCCTCCTGGATAAGCATGTAGTGACAGTGGAGAGGAAAATTTCCCTTTAACAGGAAGAAAACTCCAGCAGAACCAGGCTCAGTGTGAGCGGGAGGTTACCATGACCGACTGCAGGTTTGAGAGAACACACAGAAGCACTGATCCAGGAGTACTTTCTATGGGAAAGAAAAGTAAAACTTTAAAGGCAGTAGTAGCTCCTTTAGTGGTTTCATCCAGGAGAGAAACACAGCTAAGCATATAAACTCTGAGCCAGCTTTCAAGTCTATATAATAAAGTAGAGAACATACATTTAGTCACAGTAAAAGCTCAACCAGTAGCTATATGTCTAGGAGAGAGACAGATTTAAACACTGAAAGAAAGGTCCAAGTGTATTGAGTTGTTGTTGGCAGCAGCAGATTGGCTGATGTCCACTCACAGGAAGGTGCCATAGCTAAACAAAGAGCCAGGCCAGATGTAGCTTCTA
Organism: Crenichthys baileyi; assembly: GCA_036173005.1. Classification (NCBI taxonomy): domain Eukaryota; kingdom Metazoa; phylum Chordata; class Actinopteri; order Cyprinodontiformes; family Goodeidae; genus Crenichthys; species Crenichthys baileyi. The sequence goes on along the minus strand of JAHHUM010000767.1, from coordinate 19,429 downwards.
GGAAAAGAAAAAACAGGAGAACATAAAGTTAAAAGCTGAAATAAAAGCAAATAACAGAAAATTGGAGAGTAGCGTGAGAATGTAGCAGAGAGTGAAAGCAATGATTATATCCTCCAGCAGCCTTAATCTATAGCAGCATAACTACAGAGATAGCTCAGGAAAATCGAAGTCTTTGGAGCTAAATTGGGGCCATAAAGTTTGTTCAAAAGAAGAAAATGTGAACCTGAAAAATAAAAGTTTGTTCAAAAGAAAAAACATTTGAACCTGAAAAATAAAAGTTTGTTCAAAGGAAAAACATTTGAAACTGAAAAATTATTTTGAACCTGCCCCAAGAAAATGTGAAAACTGGAAAAAAAACTTTTATTTTTCAGGTTCAAATGTTTTTTCTTTTGAACAAACTTTTATTTTTCAGGTTAAAATGTTTTTCTTTTGAACAAACTTTTATTTTTTAGGTACAAATGTTTTTCTTTTGAACAAACTTTTATTTTTCAGGTTCAATTTTTTTTCTTTTGAACAAAGTTTTATTTTTCAGGTTCAAAATTTTTTCGTTTGAACAAACTTTATGGCCCCAATTTAGCTCCATATAGCCACTCTAACTATAAGCTTTATCAAAAAGGAAAGTTTTAAGCCTAGCTTTAAAAGTAGACAGGGTGTCTGCCTCACGGATTAAAACTGGGAGCTGGTTCCACAGGAGAGGAGCCTGATAACTAAAGGATCTGCCTCCCATTCTACTTCTAGAGACTCTAGGAACCACCAGTAAACCTGCAGTTTGAGAACGAAATGCTCTGTTAGGAACATATGGAACAATCAGATCTCTGATGTATGATGGAGCTAGATCATTAAGGGCTTTATATGTGAGGAGGAGAATTTTATATTCTATTCTGGATTTAACAGGGAGCCAATGAAGGGAAGCTAAAATAGGAGAAATATGATCTCACTTTTTAATTTTCATCAGAACTCTTGCTGCAGCATTTTGAATCAGCTGAAGGCTTTTAACTGCATTTTGTGGACATCCTGATAGAAAAGAATTACAATAGTCCAGCCTTGAAGTAACAAATGCATGGACTAGTTTTTCAGCGTCACTCATGGAGAAAATATTTCTAATTTTGGCAATGTTCCGGAGGTGAAAGAAGGAAATCCTAGAAACTTGTTTATTATGGGATTTAAATGACATGTCCTGGTCAAAAATAACACCAAGGTTTTTTACTTTATTACCGGAGGTCAATTTAATGCCATCCAGGTTAAGTGATTGACTAAGCAGTTTCTTTCTCAAAGACTCTGGTCCAAAGACGACAACTTCTGTCTTGTATGAGTTTAGACGTAAACAATTTAAGTCATCTAACTTTTTATGTGTTCAAGTCATGCCTGTAGTCTATCTGACTGGTTGGGCTCATCAGGATTTATAAATAAATAAAGCTGAGGATCATCAGCATGACAGCGAAAATTTATCCTTTGCTGCCTGATAATTTGACCTATTGGAAGCATATATATAGTAAAGAGAATTGGCCCAAGTACTGAACCCTGTGGTACTCCACAATTAACCCTGGAGTTTAAAGACGATTTATCATTTACATGAACAAACTGGAATCTGTCAGACAAATAAGATTTAAACCAGCCTAGCGCTGTTCCCTGATCCCCTACAGCATATTCCAGCCTTTTTAAAGAATATTATGATCGACTGTATCAAATGCAGCACTGAGATCTAACAGAACCAGTACAGACACAAGTCCGTTATCTGAGGCCATAAGAATATCATTAGTGACTTTCAGCAGAGCTGTTTCAGTGCTATGATGAGCTCTGAAACCTGACTGAAACTCTTCAAACAGGTCATTGCTGTGTAAATGCTCACACATTTGATTAGTAACTATTTTCTCAAGAATTTTAAATAGAACAGAAGATTGGATATAGGTCTGTAATTTATTAAGTCATCCTGATCAAGCAAAGGTTTCTTAAGTAAATGTTTAATTACAGCTACCTTAAAAGCTTGTGGTACATATCCATTTAATAAGGATAAATTAATCATATCTAAAATGGGGCTGGTAATCAGAGGGAACACTTCCTTAAATAATTTGGTTGGGATTGGGTCTAACATACAAGCTGAAGGTTTAGATGGAGAAAATATTTTTGATAACTCAGAAAGCTTCACTGGATAAAAACAGTCTAAACACAGATCAGTTTCTACAGTTACCTCCAATGCTGTCTCACTCCTGAACATGAAGTAATCATGTTCAGGAGTATGCCAATGATTTTATTTTCAATATAATCCAAAGAAAGAGGGTAAAGAGAGGGGGAGATGTTCAGCAAAGGTCGCCGGTTCCAAGACTCTGGACAGCCGCATTGAGGAATATAACATCTACACACAGTCACGCGCTTAATCCCTACACCACCAGCACTGCATCCCAATATAATCAATTTTATTTAAAAAGAATCCCATAAAGTCATGACTGCTGAGAGCTGGGGGAAAGGATGGCTCAACAGAGCTATGACTCTGTGTAAGTTTAGCAACTATACCAAAAAGAAATCTAGGATTTTTCTTATTCTCTTCTAATAATGATGCAAAATAAGCAGTTTTAGCTTGGCGAAGTGTCTTTTTGTACTTTTTTGTATTAATGTCTATGCCTACAGCTGGATCAGGAAACCCCCCCAAGTCTTGCTGACTAACGCAACCCTAACGCATTATTAGTCAGTATACACTATAAATTTGCCTTCATCTACATTTTTTATCATGGCTGTTGAGCCAGGTTATGGCAACTGAATTAAAAGCTGTTTTGTTTCTGACCAACACCTGTGATATCTCCCAGAAAATTAGAATGTTATTATAGTGAAGATCGGGCTTAGTTTTGGAAGCTTTCATTATGAATTTATTATATATAAAATCTCTAAATAAATAAATAAATATTTTTTTGTATGTATTTTTTGCTTTCCTTCTGTCAAAGCCAAGGCAGTCACACAAAGGAGGTCGAAGAGTCTGAAGGTGTAGGTTGCTGACCCTTGATCTAAATTTGAGCAAACTATGTTTATTTGTTATGTGACATCGAAGAACACAGTTTTGATCTAACCTCACTATTTTTGTCTTTTAGGGCTGCGAGCATCTGTTCCGCTTCTTTGTCCTTGGATACACAGTGATGCATAATATGCATAAATAAATACATACTCTGAGTCAATATTGGATCATCTGTACTGTTCCTGTTCCTGTTGCCCCAGCTCTGAGACGGAGCACCCCCATCAGCTAAGACTAATGATAAATTAAGGAAACAAGAAGAATATATGGGAACCCATGTTGCAAACATTTATTAAGCTTGAATCTTACCTTTGTACATAGCACAGTTCTGTGCTTGGTTTGGCAAAAATGCTTGATTTTGACAATATCACCAAATACAAGCAGATGTAGTAAGAAAAAATTACAAAGAAAAACTCAGTTACTTGAGATTTTTTTATATCCTGAACAATACTTGGTCAAAATATAGTGTTGCATCCTAATTAAGAGCTGTGGAAGACAAATGATGTCTTTTGTTCACTGATAAAGCATTCATCCTATTCAAACAGACTGAGTTTTCATGGCTTCCATCCAGAACATGTTTCTTGAACGAGACCTAACTTCTTTCAGTCTGCATTGAGGCTCTCCTGTTGCCTGTTGCCTGAGTCCCATGTAAATCCACCTTAGATCTGTGAACAGAACATACAAACATCTCCTGAGCCTAGACAGACAAACTGAACAGAACAGATTTCTGATAACAAGACATATTCTGGCATACTGACACTGCTTTTCTTAAAGAATGAGGAATCAGGTAAAGGCATAGAAGTACAGGTAGGCATATGGGTAACACCAAACAAATTATTTTTGGCCTTAAGAACAAAGATTTTAGAATTGAAATGATACTACAAATATCCACTAAAATAGTACACTTGCTTTTACTAACGCAAGTTAAACTAGCTTTTTTTTTAGAACGGGGAAGCTACAGTAACATACTGTGCAAGTAAGGAATACTGACAGTATTCCTTACTTGTACCTAAATCTTTTAGTTAGCACTATTTGCTCTTACCTGTTATGAGTCATGTGACTCTTGACAAGGTGCCCAGCAGCCAGAGCACTCATCAGTGAGAGCTCTCCAGCCAGGACCGTGGCACATACAATCCTGGCCAACTGGCAGGCATTCTCCCCTGGACACTTCTGACTGGCACCTTGGACACCCAGCATCTGAGCAAACACACGTACACACGCAGTCACACACCACACATTTCTTGAATAAAGATATTAATGAGAAAACTGATATTCTATGACGAATAATGATGTAATAAATTATGTACAGCACCATGTGAAATGGATAAAGCTGACATTATGATATTCCCATCAGACTAGGTGTGGCAACTGTTCCTGCTGCCAGGTCTGAATTGTTACTTAAATATAATTTCCTGTTTGGGTGTAATTCTTCATATGCATTTTCAAATATTTAACAAAAACATGACACTATAATCTTTATTTACCATAATGCCATAGTTTATTCATTTGGCAATAGCCAACAGATTCATGTATTTTCCATTTGAATTACCAGTTATCTTGCTGATGGAGTGGCCCATGGGTCAATATAAGGTTTCCCAGCTGAACATCTTAAAAAGCAGAGCTACTTAATTGGGCCACATCGTCTTATCATATTGTAAGGGGCATGATTTCTGCATATGCCTTTACTCATGGACAAGGTAGACCTGATATTATGGAGTCTATTTGCCATGATTTACCATTTAGTGCTTCTTTTTTCCACTGAAGATTGTTTAGTTTCATAGTTTTTATCACCCATTTTGAGTCAAAAGTGGTCTGAACAGCCATGATTTTAATTTATCCACGTTTAATTTCCCACGTTTGAGTTCCCTATGATGTTGCTTGAGTTAAAAGTCTGTTATTTTGACATCTTTTATTGGCCTTTTTTTGTGAAGAAAATAACATTCTGAAAACTCCAACAAACAGAAGATTTACAGCAAACAGAACCGGTTCGTTCCTTGGGACATGTCTGATATTATCAGCTTGTTACAGTCAACTTCATGGTGTACAAAGATGTATTGTAATTTGATCATTAAAGGCTGAATCCAATGAAGTAAACTAACTCATTGGTATGTCAAAATGTAAATTTGTAAATTTAATTCTCCTACATAGTAACATACATGAGAAGGTAAATGTTTCAGCATAGCACACATTAATTTATATCCAAATACTCCAATAATTTATAGAATACTTGATCTGTTATTCACATACTACCTTTTATAGTTATTCAAACAACAAAAAGAGGAAACCTGCCTGATTAAACCTGAAAACCTCTGAGACTACCTAAAAGTCATAAAATAACACAGATGATGGCAACTGACTGCAGTAAAAATCTAGGGTTTCAGGCTTTTTTGCATTACGTCCTCAAGAAAAACTGTAGAAAATGTTTCAGCTTTAAAATAAAAACGTCTTCACCTCCATCCATCTTCAGAATGAAGTCATACTGAAATCACTGTCTTTGGACTGTGGGAGGAAGCCAGAGTACCCGGTGAGAACCCACGCATGCACGGGGAGAACATGCAAACTCCATGCAGAAAGACCCCCGGCCAGGAATCGAACCCAGGACCTTCTTGCTGCAAGGCAACAGAGCTACCAACTGCTCCACCGTCCAGCCCCCCTTCTAGTTTTTATCAATTTTATGGTACTTTCTTTGGACTAAGACACACCTCTGGTAAAAAAAAAAAAATCCTAAGGATTCGTTTGAAACTTTTTCTGTAAAATTATGCACACACACACACACACACACACACACACAAACTCAACTGAAAACATTAACTCCTTGGCAGAGGTACAGAAATTCTGCGTGCACTGTCAGGATTTTTTTATACCAAGATTAAAAAATTGGATTTGTTAAATAAAACATTATGATTTCCCATTTGTCTGACAAGCTGAATAAGGAACAGTAAAATAACCTTCATTTAAAATGCCCTATATAATCAGAAACAATTCCTCACTTGAACCTCTGAAAGCCAAGACAATCCAGAGGAATTTGGTGTGTTTATCGAGCTAGAGGAATCCCATTATAATTAGGCTGGTGTTTAACTGGCACAAATGGTAGCTGCAGAGGACTACTTCAGCATTTGTAAGGTCCCAGTGCCTAACCTGCAACCGTTAGGCCAACCGGCACCAGCTGTACATAAACTGCAAACAGGTATTAATTTTACTCAGCTTCACTAAGAGTTAGTGAAACAGATTTACGTGTGTGTGTGTGTGTGGGTGGGTTGTGTTGGTGGGTGTGTGTACCTTGAGGCAGGCTTGTTGAGGGGGTAGGTTGGTGCCTCCTCCTACAGTGCCCACTTCTATAGAGGGCATTGTGCAGGTGATGTACAGGTCCTTCCCTGTTGGTCCTGATGGCTCCATGAGTGTGATGCAGTTACTGCTGCCCACTGACTGGGCTGGATCCTGTTAACCACATATTCAGAGCCATGTGCTAAAGTGTAATAAAATAAACTGATGCAGCATGATTCAGCAGAACCGCTTTACCTGCCCGCAGGCTATGTAGATGGCAGCCACCAGGTTAGCAGCATGTGCATTAAATCCACCAATGCTACCTGCCATGGCTGAGCCCACCAGGTTCTTACTGATGTTGACTTCTATCAGGGCCTCTGTTGTTGTCTTCAAAACCTGAGGAATGGGCAAAGAAAGTGAAATAAATTTTGAGATAATTGTAAAATTGTCAAAAACCTGCACAGATAGGTCGGCATGCAACAACCAAAATTGTTTAGAGCCAACAGTCTGCTGAACCTCTAAGTTTCTCTTTGGATTGATGATAATGGGTCCTCAATATACATTTGTTTCTCTAAACAGCAAACAATTTTTAGTAGATCCACAACATTGTTTGTCTTGGTATGCATGGCAAACTTTTCAACTGTTGGATTTTTGCAACATAGCCCACCATTTTTCTGTCATGTCATAAACTGTATTATCAGGAGAACAGAGCACTCTTATGGTTTGACTGTACAAGTTTCTCACATCTTAACAGCAGTGTCCACAGTCAGACTCAGCAGCACAGCTGTCAGCTTTCCCTCATGCTTTTAACTCCTGATTTATTTCCTGTGTTAATAAAGGCTTCTCATGGTCATGAAAAGGAGGTACGCATTCTGCATAAGCCTCGCAATCTGCTGTGTATGAGATTTGATGGACGTCTTTTCTTTGGCAGATATAAGTGTCTTTTTACTTTGGGCTGGCATTGAAGCAGACCTGATTGTCGGCCAGTCTGTGAAACCCAAACTCTCTGGGTTTTTTAGATTCTGTCAAAATGGTTCCAGAAGGAACCATTTTGATTTTCTATTGTGCTCCTAAATCCCTCTCTAAATGTAATTATTCACATGTCACTACCACAGAATTCCCTTATTACCATATGTCCTCTAATCTCAGCAGTTGTTTTCCCAGTAAGATAACCTTCTGTAACAATTACAATTGTTGGCAAATCAACTGCAGAGAAGGAGTACATCATCCTTGTAGTTCACTCTGATCAGCTCTTAGCATACAGAGCTGGATTATCTGATAACAAATATGATAAAATAATAATCCAAAATACAGTGTTGTGCCCCAGCCATGGGATGAAACATGAACTGAATGGTACACAAACACAGACACTGGGGAAAACTCTGTATCCCTAAATTCACCACTTTAACCTACTTTTAGTACAGCCCAGGAAGGAAGAGTCACAGCTGGAGTCCACGTGATGTCATGGAGCAACTAACAAAAACTTCTCCCAGCCACACCTCTTTGACTTTTACCCGCAGCAGCACAGATGATCGCATTGGGGAAGCAGCGCCACCTCAATGTCTTTGAAACTCGCTGGCAAGTAAGACTCCATTTCAAAGAATCCTTGGATCCAAAGTTGACTACGGTCTGATGCTAGGGTATCAGTCGATCAAAAAACAACCAAAAGTTAAGTAATGATCTGCTCTATGTGCAGCTAGAAAATCACTGAAGTAATTAAGACAAGCTGTCTTAACCTTTTCTTCTGAGCTTCTGCAGAAAAGGAATCCAAGTCAGAGATTCCCCTGGAAGTGAGAATAAGGCAGTTTTCCCACTGCCTGAAGAAGACTGTATGGAAACTGCAGCTCTGCACACCTAAAGCATTCAGTGCAAGCAGCCCTTTGGACCTTTTTCACTTCTGTTCATCAGAACAGTTCACGTAAGAGATAGCGTCTGGGCAGAGAAAATTAGTTTAGGATAAATAACCTAAATATTGTTATTTCATAATGTTTTGCTTTGTTTGTGGTGCTAAAAGCTAAACCATTTGAGTGTGAACAGGCATCTAAGCCTTGAGGCTAGTTATTTGTTCTGAGTTGTGTTTTAAAGTTACGACAACATTTATTTCAAGTAGTGGTTTAAACACAGATCGGCCATAACGCATCGCTGGGGCTCATATACACCTTAATATTTGTATTAATTGTTTTTCAAGCACATGTGACACTAAGAGGGTTCCAAAATAGGTTAATTTCCTTTATCTAACACCACTAAAAACTAATGCTAGCGCCAGGAAGGTCAAATATTTATATCCAGTTTGTTGCCATCTTGTGTAAGTCCATATATTCTCTCATTATTTTGGTGGTTCATTATTACATGTGATGGCTAGTTAACAACATTGAGATCTAGTGTCTAAAAGATTGAATTCTAATTCAGCAAATCATTCTTTACAATATTCTTAATAAAATAATGTTTTATCTACCCTTCTGATTTGCATTGTGACTGGTTGCTTAAACACAAACACACCAATTGTTCCCTAATTAGTTATAAAACTAATTTGACCTCATTTCCAAATTTCTCCAAAATAAACCTTGGCTCTCAAACATAAATATCAGCACTGAATTGTGATATCATTGTATCAGATTTATTAGTACCCCCTCCCTTTTATTTGTTATAGTTCATCAGTTTCATTATTCTTCCAGGTCTACTTGGTAGTGTTTATCTGAAATGATTATATTCTAGTTAAAGAGTTTGTTACTGAAATATTTTAACTTGGAGCTTACATTTTGGAAAGAAGATGCTATGAATTTATTCCATGTGTGTGCAGAGTTGTTGCTGTTTTGAAAATGACAGTGCTTGAATCACTCTTTCATCTATTGTTCTAATACCACTGGTATTCACAAAACAATCTTTGACAGGTCAAAAGTTGTTTGGTTAAATATTAAATAACAACCTAAAAATGGAAAAAAAAATGTAAAATTTAAAACTGTGTAAATTAAAACAATGAAAAAAGAAGGAAAACAAGCAGAGAATGGATAACGGGAGCAGAGCAGCAGCTTTGACAAGGTTTAAATTTAGTTGTTTTTTTTTATGCAGATTACTTCTGTCAAAAATGTTAAAAAAAGATAAGAGCTGCAGATGAGTTTAAACAGGTGATGAATCCAGCAACTAATCAACCAGTACAAAATGTTTTTCACCCTTCCATCACAAAACTTGACTTATAGTTCAGTTTCCATCCAAGTCCTATCTCCCTACCATGACTATTTTCTCAAGCAGATGTCAACCCATTTTGTGTGATTTGGCCTTGCTTCTAATGGTGGAAAAGAAGGGGGGAGAAAAACTAACCCAGAAAACTACCATCTTCCTAGGAAAAGACTTTTGCAGAGGAAACGCATCACATAAATCCATATTACTGAAACACTAGTAATTACCAAGCCCTATGCAGATGATGTGAGGATAGTATAATACTAAAGAAAAACAAGGCACAACCATCAAAATTACTTTATTTGAAGAATTAGCTGCACTTGCAGGCCTGACCCCTCTTACCTCTTGGACCACCTTTGCAGGGATGGTAGCTTCACAGACAGCCGACTTGCCCCTGCCTTCGATCCAGTTGATAGCAGCAGGTTTCTTGTCTGTACAGTAGTTTCCACTGACCGCAACTACCTGCAGCTCTGGGAAGTGCTGCTGCAGTCTGCTCAGAGCCTTCTCTGTGCCCTGCAGGCAAAAAAATAAGAGTATTACTGTGTCAAACAACTAACTTCTATAAAGTGATATACTAGTTTGACTTGTACTCTATGTGTAGCACTGATATGGTTACCTTAGAGATCATATTCATTCCCATAGCATCTCCTGTCCTGCACTGGAAGCGGATGTAAAGATTTCTCCCAGCCAGGCCAACCAGCAACTTTTGAAGCCGAGCAAACCTACCAATAATAAATGCAAAATAATACATTGTCTGTAAAACACAATAACAAGTGATAACTGACGTCAGTCCTGAAACACATGATTGATTTAAAGTGAGTCTGTACACAAGCTTTTTACCTGCTGGTGTTGTCAAAAGCTTCTGTGATGTCCTGAAAACCGTCTGGGCTCTCCAGCCAGGCCTTGACCTCAGCAGCCTTACAGGCAGACGGGAGTCTGACCACAGGTCCACGAGTCATGCCGTCAGCCAGGATACAGCTGCTGGCTCCTCCAGATAGCTAAAGCAAGTAGTGAAAAAGGATTAAGCAGACCTTTCCTGGAGGACGGAAATTTATTTTCATTGTCGGGGGGACTCAGTAAGTAATTCAGCCATAGTCAAAATTGTTTGGATATTTTGTGTGATTTTTGCTCTCTTTCTCTATCTGCTGTCACTTGCTCTGCTCTCTCCTTTCTCTCCTGTCAGTCTCAGCTCTCTCACACACCTATGCTCAGCACTTTCCTCCTGTTTCAAACTCTTCTCAAAAAAGTACGTGTTTTTTTCTGTTATTCACGGGGGAATCACAGCTGTGATTTACTGTCTGGCTTCTCTTCTCTCTGATCCTTTTCCTCTTTCGTATGACACAAGAAAGACCTGATGTCCTGTTAAAATCTGAACACATGTTTACTGTGTTGAAGAGATCCAGTTTAAACCGATATTCTAGATCAAGAAACCCAGAGGTTGTGTTCAGGACTGAGGATCAGGCTAGTGTGGTGTTTTCACTGTTAAAAACAACCAACTTTATTCAAAATAATTTTTCATTCATCATTTTAGTTTTAAAACAATCTACTGCCAAGATCTGAAAGAAACACCCACACAGGTTTTCTTTATGCTTACAGTAGCTGGTGACTTCCACTTACAGTTAAGCTTGAAAGTATTCATAACTCTAGCAGATTTAGATTTAAAGTTATTTTGGTTCAACCAAGAAGTTGTATTCTATTTTGAAATGACACGCACGTCTCCCAAAGGACAATACAACAATGTACAAGGGGTATTACTGTGGAAAAAAAAATGTTCTCACTTTTTTAAAAGAAAAAAAAAGAAATGCTACATCCAAAATGATTTATATCCTTCTTCATAATCTGAGAAAAATCTTTTATCAGATATAACAGCAACTAAACACTAATTGCTGACAAAGCTTTTCATGTCTCTAATGGTATCTTTGACCATCCATCTTTTGTAATGAGCTCTGAGTCATTGAAGTTGGAAGGTCTCTTAGTCATTATTGCAATCTTTAGGGTCCCTCCACCGATTCTGTAATAGATTCAAGTCAGGACTGGTTGGGCAGCTCCAAAACATAAATATTACTTCAAGTGAGAAGAAACCTATCATGCTTAAAAATCCACTGCTGACCAAGTTTCTCTGAAGACTGCAAAATGAAGGCTACGTCATTGTGGCCAAACAATAAAATTTTTGTCTCATCTGACAATAAACAAAAAACAGAAATTCCTCTTTACCCTGATGAGGTGTTGTCAAGGCCAAAGAAATTTCCATAAAATTCAGCAAAATGCGTCCTCCGTCAGACTGTCAACCTGAGATGTTGCCACAGTCACGGCCCAAAAAGGCCATCTTCAGGTCGGCCTTGATGGTGATACTTGATTCTGTTGCACCTTGTCGGTGCAACGTTTGACTTCCTCCCACTTTCTCTGAGATTTCCCACAGAGTGGAACCTTTGTATTTTATTATATACTTTGAATACTTTGTGCTGCGGCTAATGAAACTTTAAATATGGCCTTGTGACAATTCTGAGTTGTGCAGCAACAGGACCTCCCTAAGCTCTTGTTTTAGCCAGGAGAAAATTCTTGACATAAAATTTCATAAGAGAACCTTTGGCTTCTTGAATGTTTATCTCATGAAGCTACATGAGTTATGAGGCCAGTGCCCGTAACAACAAATCGGACACTCACTGCAATAGCACGACAACCACGGTTGGTGCTTGCAACTAAGCAGCCTTCTGTAGTCGCCATGGGAACCTGGAACTGTTTCCCATTCAGATGTAGCGGTCCTGCAACTCCAACTGGCACAGGGATATAACCAATCACGTTCTCACAGCAGGTACCCATAACCTAGAAAACATATCTTTGTTAAAAACGCAGTTCCATGTTGTAGTGGGGTTTCCTGCTTCGTTCTGTGGGTTTACCTTGGAGTAGTCGTAGTTGGTATATGGAAGGGTGGAGAGTGCAGAAGGACAAGAAAGCTTTGCAGAGATCATCTGTCTTCGTATAGCCACCCCTCTCTCTGGTTTCTCCATCAGTGTCTCCAGTTTGTATGCTGGGATGTGTTTGGAGGCCACCAGCAGCATCACCTCAAGATCACTGAGATGATGGGGCCCTAGCTGCAACAACACATTTAGACGTTTCAATGTTTTATCTAATTCAAGATTTGGGGTTGTTATTATTTGAGTATGTCGAGCTTTTGCTCCATCCAGAGTCCATTGCAGCAATATTAACTGTAAAAACTCAGCAGTATTTCATAACGCTGATTTCAGTACACCTTCTTTCTGTTCAAGACTTTTAAGTATCCAGACATAACCCAAATGATGTGGTATTTACCAAGTTCTGAAACAATGATCTCTGTTCAGGGTATCATTACATATGTGCACTGTTTACTTATTTGTAAAAAAAAAGCTGTGTATTGCAAAAACATCTGTTGACTGTATAATTAAAGACAACATTACATTTTTGGTTAGGTTTTCATGAGCCATTAATTAACGGAAAGCTGCACAAATGTAATTATCTGAGTTCTGAACTGTTAGAGGGGCATTCCAGGATTTTTCTTAATGTTTTACCTCAGGGTTGTTAAGGATGGACACACAGTCATCAAGTCCTCTGGGGTTTTGATTTTGCGTCAGACTTGGCTCAGTGTTCTCAGACTTGATCTCCCCCTCTTCTTCCCCAATGACAAACAAGCTCTTTGAGTGACAGTCAGTGGTGGGGTCTGGAAATGGCCGGATAACTTCATCTAGGGAAGCAAGTTGGAATAAGACACAGTGCTACACAAGCTTATCTGTTCCTATCATCAGTGCAGGCAGACATACCTCTCTCCTCCCTGCAGGGAGGTGCAGGGCCTGCAGATATGGGTGCAGAAGGCTCCCTTATGCAGCAGGTCTTTTTGTAATGTTGGTTTGGGCTGGGAGGAGCCATAGTGATAGGGTTCCTGAGGGACAGTGTAGACTCCATCTCCACTTGCTCAAAGAAGATGTATTTGATAGCCAGCAGCAGGGCCAAGGTCAGACAGATCACTTGTTCTATGTCCATGGTTATCATTCTGCAGGACAAGACAAATGGGCCCTTCCGGTTTATTAGGAGCAAACTAACTGTGGTTTGATATTCGTTCTTCTTTCATTTTTTTGGTTTTTATCTTAATTCTGAAGATATTGACTGCTATATGGTCAAAATATATAAAACCTACCTTTTATTTATGTAATAAACTTTTTTTTATTTTATTACTTGGTGAACTGACATTTTTCTCAAACAATACCTCTACAAACAATTAATTTATTTGAAACATATGTTTTCATATGCCTTCAGAAATAGAATCAAAATGTGATTCAGAGGAGAAATATAAAGTTTCTGACACTGAGAACTTGAATGTGGAAAATGTAGGTTTTCTAGTTTACACTGTAAGCTCCATTACCAGGGGCTACCATCTAAAATGAAGATATAGTCAAAATCTTGTCTAATATAAGCTTTTATTTTTAATGTTAAAAACTTTTGAATTGTAGAAGAAGAGTGATGCTCAGAACTGATGTTACTGATATTACTTTAGTTTTTAATGAAGCAACATTGTAGATACTTTGGTGAGTCTTTGCTACAAGCCACTCTAGCTGCCAGTGTTCTACCCACGCTTTGCAGGCTGTTTCTGGTGTGTCCTCTCCAGCTCATGCCCTCCTTTAAAAACAGGAAGTCAGTATTCCACCCTTACCTGGCGAGGTAGAAGTGCCACAGCGGCATTTCTGGCACAATTCTTCTAGGAGATAACTGATCCAGCTCCATGCCAATTTGTCCATTACTTGCTGTATTGTTTGTTGACAATGGTTTGGAAATCCAGCGGCTGTGAGCGTGAACCATTACCAGTCCAAGAGACTGCACACAGAGCAACCAGCAATGATGCAGACATACACAGTAAATAATTACATAGAAATGGTTTTCTTTGAATACAAAACATTACCATGATCATTTTGACTCTCTGAGTTACAGGGTTTGGTTTGTTGTCTTCCTCCTCCATCACTCTGGAGAAGTCACTTAGCTGCCAGATTGGGTGACCCTCCTGACTCTCACGTGACAACTAAAGCGAACAGATCAACACAATGAAAAACGTGTCATTACCACAGCTATCTATGCCCATACAGAGCAACCAGGAGTGCTTACCTCCAGGACCAATGAGACACACGCAGGGAAGAAAGTCATAAACACAAAATAGTTAGCTAAAACAGACATGCATCCAAAGCCACACATGATTTCCAACTGCTTTACACCTGAAAGACACAACAGAAACATTTCAGCAGTCGTAATTCACATAAAAAGAAGCCACAGTACAAAAACAACCTGACAGCCACAAAGTGCTTAAAATGTTGTTCTCCTTAATTTTTTATTAGTCAGTGACAACAAGGTATACCATCTGTTTTATGTGTGGCTGAGTTTTAGGAAATATTGCAACAAGACTGTTAGGATCTGGAGGATTCTAATAAGTTTGGAGGAAATGATGATGAAAACGATGATGCCTTTTGTGAGGCAAAATGAGGGACTATTCACCTCTTTTTTTGTTTGTCTATAGAGAGCTCTTTCTACTATGTGCCGCAACGAGGTATAAAACACAGCATAGGAAAGTTTGGAGGACCGATCCTGCCATGATTAAGAATAAAAAAAGAAATAAATAAATGACTCAATAAAATAATTACTGGGCCAAAAAGTAGCAACATATTTTCCCCTCTAATATACACCTGTTGTATTTTTTTTACCCAACGGATTTACCTGAGGCCATTTATTTCCATCTTTTTTTTTCATGACTTGGTATTGTCTTGTATTGTCTTTTTCTCCGACGGAGAAAAAGACTATACACCTAGCGGTGACCTAGCAGTGACGCTTTGGACCAGCGTCACCGCCTCATGAAGTGACATATAGAGATGATGTAGCTTAATTCTAGAAAGATACAATTTTCTTTTAATGGTGTTATGAATACACTAAAAGATTAGGATAGATATTTAGGATAGATTAGATATTGCCATATTAGTATTGCTTTAATTCTGGAATTCCACATTAGATGCTGAGGAAGGCTTTAAGTTTAGAAACTGAACTCTTAATCAGGACAGAAATCATCCTTGAATGACAGTTCACTTTAAAAACGTTAGTATGTTGAATAATTTTGGCCAAATTTACTAGGATTTATTGTTAAAAAAAATGTATATCTTAATTTTATTCAGAAAATATCATTGTAAATGTTTAAAGATGCTAATTTAACGTTGAAGTTCTTGTAGTATGTTTCCCCTAGGTTGTCGAAAGTCCGTCATTGAGTGATGCTTTTATTTTGAAAGCGCGTCCAAAAACGTGACTTGGCAAACTGAAGTATTCTCCCAGTTAGAATCAACAGGATACAGTCAACTATCCTGGCTAACCGCACTATCTACCACCAAATCCACAATGCTCCTGACTTCTTTAGCAACAACATGACAGAAGTTAAGTTAGCCCAGCAGCTAGTTCCTAGAGGCAAAACCTCAGCCAATAGGAGAGAAGGTGAGGCGCTGACGCTGTTACATAGACCGCCCCCTCTGTCTCAGTCCCGCCCCATTCGTATTTACATTTCTTCCATGTTGTGGAGGAAAAGACAATACTGCAATCAAATCATGAAAAAAGAAAGATAGAAATAAATGGGCTCGGGGAAACAGGGAAACGGGTATGTATATCAGAGGGGAAAATATATCAGTGCTTAAGAAATAAAAGGACAGTAAACTAATTTGAAAAATAATATATTTTAAAGGAAAAAAACATGTTTTAAATATATGTGAGTGGTAATTAATTTGACGGTAGGAAAAATTAAACCCCCTGTAGTTGGAACACACCCTCCGGTCTGCCAGTCCAGAGGCCCTGTCCCCGGCCGCCATGCAATGTTGAAGAGGCGTGTCAACCATGACAGCCCCACAACACCCAGAGATTTGAGGTACTCAGGGCGGATCTCATCCACCCCCGAAGCCTTGCCAACGCGGAGCTTTTTAACCACCTCGGTGACTTTAGCCTGGGTGATGAAAGAGTCCAACCCCGAGTCCCCAGCCTCTGTTTCCACCAGGGAATGCTTGATGGCAGGATTGAGGAGATCCTCGAAGTACTCCTTCCACCGCCCGATAATGTCCCCAGTCCGAGGTCAGCAGCCTCCCACCCCCACTATAACAGTGTTGGCGAAGCACTGCTTCCCCCTCCTGAGGGCCGCGGACGGTTTGCCAGAAATCGCTTCGAGGCCGGGCCGGTAGTCCTTTTCCATGGCCTCACCGAACTCCTCCCAGGCCAGAGTTTTTGCCCTTGCAACAGCCCGGCCCGCCCGCACAAATTGGCCTCACGGTACCGTCAGCCACCCCCAGGAGTCCCACAAGCCAACCAAAGCCGATAGGAATCCTTCTTCAGCTTGACAGCATCCCTTACTGCCGGTGTCCACCACCGGATTCGGGGATTGCCGCCACGACAGGCACCGCAGACCTTACGGCCGCAGCTACGGGCAGCAGCATCGACAATGGATGCGGAGAACATGGTCCACTCGGACTCTATGTCTCCAACATCCCCGGAAAACTGGTCAAAAACTCTCCCGGAGGTGGGAGATTGAATACATCCCTGGCCGAGGGCTCCGCCAGGCATTCCCAGCAAACCCTCACTATGGCTTGGCCTGCCAAGTCTGTCCGGCTTCCCCTCCTCCAGCGGATCCAACTCACCACCAGGTGGTGATTCAGTGGACATTTAGCCCCTCTCTTCAACCCGAGTGTCCAAAACATGCGGCCGAAGGTCTGATGATACGACAGCAAAGTCGATCATTGACCTCCTGCCTGGGTGTCCTGGTGTCAAGTGCACTGGGGACACCCTTTATGCTTAACATGGTGTTTTTTATGGACAATCCATGACTAGCACAGAAGTCAATAACAAAACACCCACTCGGATTCAGATCGGGGGGCATTCCTCCCGATCACGCCTCTCCAGGTGTCCCCTTCGGTTTTTTCCCACGTGGGCGTTGAAGTCCCCCAGCAGGAAAAAAAGGGAGTCCCCGGGGAGGGGGCACTACCAGCACCCCCGACAGGGACACCAAGAAGGGGGGGGTACTCCGCACTCCCGCTCGGCCTGGGCCGAAACGACAGTCAGAAAAACCCTATCCCCGACCCAAAAGGCGCAGGGATGCGCCCTTTTCCACCCACCGGGGTAAACCCAACACGAGACGGCTGAGCTGGGGAGGCAACAAGCAAACCCACCCTGCCCCCCGTCTCCCCGTGGGGCCCCTCCAGAGTAGAAGAGAGTCCGCCCCTTCAAGGAGATGGGTTCCAGAGCCCCCGCTGTGCGTGGAGGCGAGCCCCCCCCATTTTTAGTCGATATCTCTCGACCTCCCGCACCCCAAACTAGGGGGGCCCCCCCCCCAGCGAGGTAACATCCACGCCCCAGAGCCAGCCTAAGCATCCGGGGATTGGCCGCTGAGGTCTTCCACCTTCGTCCACCACCAATCCTCTTTGCACCGGTCCCTCACGGTTCCCCCTGCAGGTGGTGGGCCCCCATGGGGGATGGCCCTTCGGTTCTCTCGTTCGGGGCTTGGCCCGGCTGGGTCCCGCGAGGAGCAACCCGGCCACCAGGCGCTCTCCGGCGAGTCCCGACCCCAGGCCTCGCTCCAGGGTGGGACCCCGGCTCCGCCGTACCGGGCGACGTCACGTGCCTCGATTTAATGGTCCTCATGAAGGATTCTTGAACCGCTCTTTGTCTGACCCATCACCTAGAGCCTGTTTGCCATGGGAGACCCTACCAGGGGCATTTAAGCCGCAGACAACATAGCCTCTAGGATCATTTGAACACTCAAACCCCTCCACCACGTTAAGGTGGCGGTTCAAGGAGGGGACACTCCTCAGCCTCCCTGGTAAGGCCTACGCCAGGGTATTGGAGAGGAGAGTCCGGCCGATAGTTGAACCTCAGCTTCAGGAGGAGCAGTGTGGTTTTCGTCCTGGCTGTGGAACACTGGACCAGCTCTACACCCTCTGCAGATTACTCAAGGATTCATGGGAGTTTGCCCAACCGGTCCACATGTGTGCCCTGTGGGGGGTGCTCCAGGAGTATGGAATCGGGGGCCCTTTTATTAGGGGCCATCCGGTCTCTGTACAAGTGGAGCAGGAGTTTGGTCCGCATTGCCAGCACTAAGTCGGACCTGTTCCCGGTGCATGTTGGACTCCAGCAGGGCTGCCCTTTGTCACCGGTCCTGTTCATAACTTTTATGGACAGGATTTCTAGATGCAGCCAAGGGCCGGGAGGGGGTCTGGTTTGGGGAAACCAGTGGATTTGTCCTCTTCTTTTTGCAGATGACGTGGTCTGCTGGCCCCCTCTAGCCCAAAACCTACAGCATGCGCTGGGGCGGTTCGCAGCCGAGTGTGAAAGCGGCGGGGGAGAAGATCAGCTTTTCCCCCAAGTAAGAGGCCCTTGGTACTCAACCGGAAAAGGGGGGCTTGTCCTCTTCAGGTTGGAGGGGAGTTCCTGCCTCAAAGTGGAGGAGTTCAAGTATCTCGGGGTCTTGTTCACGAGGGAGGAAAGAATGGAGCGGGAGATCAACAGACGGATCGGTGCCGGCTTGCCGCAGTAATGGGGGCACTTTTGGCGGTCCGTTGTGGTGAAGACGAGAAGCTGAGCCGAAAAGCGAAAGCCTTTGATTTTTCGTCGGTCTACGTTCCTACCCTCACCTATGGCCAGAAACTTTGGGTCATGACGAAAGAACGAGATCCCGGATACAAGCGGCTGAAATGAGCTTCCTCCGGTTAGGGTGGCCCGGCACTCCCTTAGAGATAGGGTGAGGAGCTCCGGCCATTCGGGAGGGGTTCGGAGTAGAGCCGCCTGCTCCCACATCGAGAGGAGCCAGTTGGGGTGGCTCGGGCATCTATACCGGATGCCTCCTGGACGCCGTCCTTGGGGAGGTTTGGTTCCAGGCACGTCCACACGGGAGGAGGCCCAGGGGGAAGGCCCAGGACACGCTGGAAGGGACTATGTCTCTCTGCTGGCCCGGGGGAA